>JBCAUA010141444.1:0-22524 GCA_038406235.1 Peronia verruculata
GATAGATAGATAGATAGATAGATAGATAGATAGATAGATAGATAGATAGATAGATAGATAGATAGATAGATGTGTCATGAATGGATCGATAGGCGGTTGGATGAATGGTTGGTGAATGGATGGATGGATAATGGATGGATTGATAGATAGATGGATGGATGGATGAATGGATAGATAGATGACTTGATGGATGGATGGATGGGTGGATGGATCACAAATTACTTTTTTTATTTAAAAAAAAAAAAAACGAATTCGGAACTAAAACCTCTTACCTTATTCCTCGTTTTCGTCTTTTTATCAGTTGAAGATTAAGGAAGGGAAAAGGGAGGGGGGGGGAGAGCCCATATCACCACTTCTAGTACATTGAAGGAGACGAATTTCGTTTTTAAGAATTCTGTGCTTATTCTTTGTTGGAGTTATTAATTCGAAATTGATTCGCTCTGGGCAACACTGGCTGTTTTTCTGATCTATTTCAGGTAAGATAGTTCTCAGGACCTGTTATTTTTATCCCTTAGTCTGTTGGTCTTCAGTTTATTTCATTGTCGATCTATTTGTTTCCTCTTTGGTCTCAGGAGAAGAATGATTTTTAGCGATACTTGTACATGTATACTTTGAACAACAACAACAACAACAACAACAACAACAACAGCAACCACTACAGCAGCAAAACTGCCATAAATTGTCGATTGGAAGAAGTCATTCTTTTTTCTTCTTATGTACAACATTTATCGTGTATAAAAAGGCCAATATTTTCTCTTGGTCAGTTACAGACTTTAAAGGCATAATTTTGTTTCTTCAATAAAACTCGTAGACATCTTTATTACTAAATGAGCCGAAGTGATTTAATTTACCACGATAATGATTATTATTAATTTATCAAACTTTTTTTTTGTCTCTTCACGGATGTAGATATACGTATTTATGTCTCTGTATTTCAATATAAGATAAAAATTAATTATCACCCTGGTTGCAATGATTCTGGTTATTGACCCTTAATGATCATTTGTGGACAAGTCAAGTACTCTGATAAGGTTGTACATGGAAAAGATTATATGGAAAAAAACCAGTAAACTTTGCAAATTTTCCTGTTCAGGCCTGGTGGAGCTTCAGAGCCCTACAACAGCTACACAGCATGTTGCACTGAGGTAGAACTGGATGTCCTGACAGGGCAGTATCAGATATTACAGGTGGACTATCTATATGACTGTGGCTTCAGGTAATTTTTTTGTGGAAACAGGTGTTTGGCCCTCTGCTGTCATCATAGTAGAAAATATCCCGTTTGTTGGTGATGGATGTAAAATTCTACACTGTCTGCTCCCCCCCCCCCCCTTTTTTTTAATGTCCATGGGCTTTTGCTTACTTGTCAAACTAAATGATTGGTTTTGTAACATTGCACGTACAAAATAATGTCATTCTTGTTCCAGCTGTACAAAATGAAATGATAAGAGAAGCACGAGGCTATAATTTTATCTTGAGAATAATCAGTCAGTTGGCAAGGTAGGACAAGAGGCTGATAATGTTTGACGAGCTACATATTAACCGCAGGAGATACCATTCAGTTTAGCATAATGTGAAAAAGTCTATACAAGACTGAATAAAGTAGGCTATCTGTTTAGAACTTCAGTGCTTTCTGGTCAAAATGAAGGTGCATCGCTGTGCCCTACTTGCTGGTTTTTCCTTTTTTTTTTTTTTGTCACACATGAAATGTCAGTCAACTTAATGTGGCACTTTTATTTATTTATTTATTTATTTATTTATTTATTCTGTTGTTTGTTGTTGTTCTTCGTCTGGCTTTTGCTTATCATTTACCAAACAGAGACGCCACTGGATGAAAGGCATAGCTATCAATGTTTTCTGTTTTGCCGACTAGTTAACATAATGAAACAACAATGAATGTACTAAACCTTACTGATTTCACTTTGGTAATGTGGAAACTCACTCACGGCAAATAGTTGAATATGACACTATGAAGTTATAAATATAGAAGAACGAAGAGGGAAGAAAATTCAGCCAATATAACTCTTAATATATTCATTTCTTTTTCTTACCATATCCAGTTCTACAGACTGCTTTGAGTTATTTGCTGGTAGGCAATATTATATTTTCAAACATTTCGGTGTATAATGACGGTATGAGGTGCTTCCACATGTGAATACTTCATGTTCGATCAACTAAAAATCTTGAAATCCCGGGCGGAGTGTTTGTACCCCCTTGCTAAAAATAGAACACTCATTGGTATTTGCTGCCGCTCCACCACGAGATATGTGAACAGTTGTCGCCGATCCAGTGCATTTTTATATGTTCTTCTATGTCAGTGTGAACAGTTTGAAGTGTTTGTACCCCCTAACCTACTAAAATTGAACGGGGGATTTCCAGCCGTTCTCTTGGTCGGAACAAATCTATGGAGTGGATGGATAGAGGTATTTCACATATTGTGTGAAATACGAATAGATAATTGAGATCAAATAATACAATTGTTCTTACTTGGTGGCGGCGGTGAAGGTTCAGTTTGTCTCACATTGTGAAATGTCAGGTGTTATAAATAGTTCAAGCTAATGCTAATGTTTGATTGGGCCTTTCAATCCCTTTAGTCCTGGGATTATCTCGGCCTTTTTTGTGAATCATGTGGGGAACTCCTTTGCTTATGTTGTGGGATGTACTGCCCTGTGAGCAGTGCATGTGAAATGGGTCGTCATTATGCATCTAATTAATATATCAACAATTAGGTTACGCACAGGAGAGAGAAAAAGATGGCAATTGTTCCCGTTTCCAAAAGAAAGATACCCATTATTTTGCGCCATTTGTTACCATCAGATGCGGTTTACGGTCCTTTAAACCTTTCAACCACCTCTGGGTACCTGTCTCGGTCGGTTAATCAGATGTAGGCATCCTCTTGGCCGAGTTTCTAGAGTGAAGGGATTGTACAGCGACTTTTTACAGGACATCCAAAAGATTCATCACTGTGAAAAAAGGCAAACAAACAAGGCGCCATTTTTTTATTGTATCGTATGCATTTTTTAAAAGCCTGACGGAATATAGATGCTTTACAAATGATCTAAAAGCTCGCCTATGTAATATTTCTTTCCGATTTGTCAGCTAAGTCAGTCGCGCCTTTATAAAAAAAAAAATAAAATAAAATAATCTCAACCTCGACTTTATGCAGTTGAGTATCCCACAGCCTACCTCAGGAACTTGCATTCTGTGAGTTCCATGAGAAGTTTATCCTGACAGTGCTGGTATACCGTTTTCTAAGGATTTGACCAGTCTGTCGCCACTCGTTTCTTCGCAGTTCATGCATTTAGAAGTTTAACAGTGGATTCTGTTTTTTTTTTTTTTTTTAGTGGATTCTGTTTTGGCATTACACAAACTATATTTCAAAGGTTGTTCTGGCTTTAGAGGGTCTAATTATTACATCTTTATTGTTTTCTAATCCCATCTAGTCTTAATCCAGAACTGGACATGGGACAAGTGGAAGGCGCTTTCAGCATGGGCTGTGGACTGTTTTTGCTGGAGGATATGAAATATGACAAGAAAACTGGCGAGCTCTTGACAAACGGAACCTGGGTGTGTGTGGAACTTTGGGATAGTTGGACTTAAGTGAAAAATATAAAAAGTTCGGTGGATGCGGATTACTTGGGTAATTGTGGGAAATCTGGGTTATTGCAGAAAACTTGGGTGAGAGAAGAGGTAAATTGAAATTTGAATGACTATAGATAACAGTGAGTTATATACTTGGATATTTTGTATGATAAACTTAGATGAGTTTGGCGAATTATGATAAGTGTGAAGAACTTCGGTGAATGTGGATATTTTAATTATTTCTGATTAGTTTGAATAGACGAAAAGAGCACCTTTGACATACACAAATAGCCTATTTAACATGTGTTCCTGATTCATTCCCAGACATATAAACCTCCTCTAACCAAGGACAACCCCATCAAATGGAATATCAAGTTTCTGAGGAATGTGCCTAATCCTATTGGTGTCTTGGGATCAAAGAGTAAGCGGCTTGACCATGAGATAGTGTGTTTTCAGATCGTAAACATGATGACTCCAGACTTTTTTCTTCGTAGCCTGACATCTATTTTTTTTTTCCTTTAAATTTGTGTGTTTTCCATAATTTCGAAGAAAATATTAAATGACCTGGGCTGAAAATTGTCTGGGAAATGCTCTCCAATATTCTTAACTGTACCACAGCACTCAATGATACTCTGCAGAGAACATCTGAGAATCAATACTCACAGATTTACGAACAGTAAAGTATTTACGTACGATAATCATTGCGTTTTTGTGTTCCTCATCTTCCCTCTCCTGCAGCCGTTGGTGAGACGCCAGTGACTCACGGATCTTGCCCTCTCTTCGCTCTGAAACGGGCCATAGAAGCTGCCAGAACAGAGGTGGGCAAGGATGGGTGGTTTCCCTTTCGTAAGTTGAACAATATATTATTATTTAATTTTGTTTAAGACTTTCTTAGTACTCTATTTATTTTTGTCCTGTCTTATACCGGTCTAATGAGGTATCTTTGTTGCTTTTTCATGTTTTTGATTTTGTAACTGTCGTTACACAGCTGATTTCAAGCATCGGATGTTGTTTTCTTGCTATTTATGTTTGTAGATGTAGATAGAAGTGCAAGTCTGCATCGCAAATGTGTAAGTATGTATGTATGTGTACGTGTCTAAAGACTTTATATTCAATATCACTTGCCATATTTATGTATAATCACAAAACAAACCTTAAAAAATGTCCAACACGCCAATGTCTTCAAGAAATGTTAAAATAAATAAATAAATAAAACTAGAACAATATAAAGCATGCCCCGAATACCTACCCAACACTAATAAAATAGCATCCTGCTGTAGGCCTATCTGTTACTGCTGTTGTAGTGCATGAGTAACTTTTTTTTCATACGTAAAAAAATCTCTTCTAACTACCTTGAGACTCCCAAGACGTTGCATTAAAGCAAATCTTTAAGCACGGCTGTATAGGAGGCCATGCTGATCCTGTTTAGGCATGTCTAGCTATCGTTTTTTTTTTCCTTATTTACCAAAACCGTCATTGAGGCACATAGCTATCAACATGCGAATACTACTATCGAAGATCCTGCTAAATATTGGTTACCTTAAAAGAGACAAGGGAGAGCGGGAAAGTAATTACCGAAAGTTTTAGTGGAGATCGCGGACAGAGATCTGTCAGCAGAAATCATACTATAAGGGTCATTTTAATTGTGGGCTCAGCCGATACATATCTGTTAGAGGCCTCTACTGAAAATGATTAAAATTTATGAAGATCCATGTAGTCTTTCCTATAGTATAGTGCTGTGAAGAAACCGTGATAACTTTGTTAGAGTTTCGAAATGCCTTGGTGAGTGAAGCGTTCTTTAATTATAATAATATATACATATGTATTATTATATATTATTCATTTATTCATGTATTTACTTATTATGATTATTTGTTTCATTTCTCCAGACGCCCCGGCCACCGTGGAAAAGATTCAACAAGCGTGCCTGAACACTGCTGAGCAATTCTGTCTGTGAATCTTGGCATTTCGCTTTGGGAGACACATGAGCCTCTCGTCTGAGGGACTGGAGTGAAAGATGCATCAGTTACGGTTATATGGTACATTACTCTCTTGTAAAAAAAACCCAAAAAAACTTGATTTTGACAGTATGATGAGATACGAAATATATATATAATTATATATATATATTCCTATAAGAAGAAAAAAACAAAAAAACAACAAAAAAAAAAAACAGGAGTTTAACAAAATCTCAAGTACTGGTGCTTGCATACATTTCATGCCCAAAAGCATGATAATATTTCTTATTGAATTATTTTGTTTATTTATGTATTCATAATACTTTTGTAATTCTACCTATTCATTCATTTACTCATTTATTCCTTGTTGAAATAACTTCAGTAGAAGAGTGTTAACGAAGGACGACATTGCAGAATTTCTATAAGATGAAAGCAGCAGACTGGACAGGCTGTAACGCATAGGATTTTAATTTTAATAAATAATATACAATTGTGCGCTAAGCAGTTACATCACTTTTTCTTTTACCATGGTAAAATTTTTACGGTCTTAGGAGGTAATGAAGGGAGCTTGTTTATTTTGTTGCGGGGGGTAATGCATGATATTTTCTTTGTCAATGCTGGAAATGCGTGGCGGTTGTGCCCCTTGGATCACAGGGGCCCGTCTTGCATAGGAAGCTTGAGTTATGTGTATTTGGGTGTGGAACAGAAGGGCCTGAAGTAATTTTAAGTAGTTTCCATAGTACACTTGACTTAATGCCCTGAAGATGAATACACGAAGCTAAGCGCCCCCCCTCTTTTTTTTAATATCTTTGTTGCTGTAATCCACTGAACATAACTGGTTTTTAGGGCATTTCATGAAGATCAGTCAAAAAACGGTAACAGTCATGCCATTGAAGAGACCGGCCTCCGAGACTATCACTATTTTTATTCGTCATGCTTCATTTAGTCCTTTAGATCCCGGTGAGATTTCAACGGCTCGACAATAGATCTATCCCACAGTGGTCTAGGTTATGAGTGATTCATTTTCAGTTGTCTGTTTTTCTTTAATCAGCCTGTAACTGCATGTGTGATAACTCAACGGATCAGTCCTTATCTGGAAATAGTCACAACACTGAAGAAGTTTGCATTTAACGCCCTCATTAGATATCCACTCGTTCATATTTTTCTATTGATTCCTGTGAATGCGTGAGGGCTCAGCAATGCCCGGCCAGTTCAATTGGGTACGATTGTTTCTTTTTCATTTGTTTTATTTAATCAGAATGCATTGCTTGTATGGCATGACTAAGTACATCACTCAATGACCGCAGACTCTCCCGAAGAACTGGCATTTGAAACCGTCAGTAAATATCATCCATTTCTTACTTGCTTGTTTGTTCTGGACCCAATGAGACTATCAAGACCCTGATAATAAATACACAGCCGAACTTTTGTTCTTCTTTTGTTTTTAAGAAAATAACCAGTTATTTGGGGGAACTAAATCCATCAGTCCCAGAACGATGATCAATTAATTGTGAAGAGCCTGATATTTGAGCCCTCAAGACAAATCATGCACTCACTCATCTTTAAAAAGTATCATTATTAATCCTGATGAGAGGAATATTGGCCTGAACAAAGTCCTCCAGCACACTAGGCTTTGGGCGATTCTCCTCAGTTGAACTTGACTGACTTCATTTCCTCCTCAGGGCATTGTTTCCATGTCTATCGTGAGGACTATGATGTATATTATAGTCTTTCAATCTTAAGCAAGAAAGGAGGCTTATCTCAACTTTAAGTGCGTGCAGAGTTTGTTGACAAGAAATGTTTTGGTAGAAATTCTGGAATTTGAAAAGTCTTCGTCTATCTTCATCCGAGTTTTCACTGCCAAGCATCCTTAAATTCATAATGTAGGCCTACCCACTGGACATACTCCTCCTTATCCAAGATAGCTAAACGCTGGGCTTCCCTACCCCAAGAAGCCAGGGGATCGTTGAAACAAGAACGGTTCTAAGTTTATTCCCATTTAAACCTACAATGTTTTTGGGGAGGAGTGGACGCCACAACATCACTGTCTGTCGTCCCTTCTGATTTGTTTTCAACCCCCTTGCGGGGGTTAATCTGGATAGACTTGATACTGAATCTGAATGAGTAAGCTCCTCAACCAAATTCCAGTGATTTGCTTTAACAGTAGAATTCTCACAGGACCAATAATGAATTTACCATTTACTGATATCAATAGGAGCAAAATAAAAAAAAAAGTTGGCAATATCATCCTTTCCTTCATTTTGATAGGGAATTTCCTTGAATTTTGACTATCTCCCATCTTTCAAAAAATCTGAAATAGATAATTTTTTAGTCATAGGAACATTTTGGACCTATAATTTTGTGCATAAATTATATGATTATTCTTTCTAAAAAAAAACAAAAAACCCAAAAGCAACAAAAACAAACAAACAAACAAACAACAATGCCAACAAATAAACAAACAAAAACGCAGATGGACATTTTGACCTGGAATTGGAAAAGTCCAAATGCTGCCCCCTTAAATCTCACTATTTTTTATCTGTATAAACGGCTGTTTATCATGCTTGTACCCCTTTTGATGTTTGACATAATAAATAATTTTATTTTATTTATTTATTTATTTACTTTGTTTTTTTTGAAGTATACATTAGATGTAGGGGTGAAAATCTTTGTCATGAATCAGTAGAGCCATTGTCCAGTAGAACAAACCTCATTGTTGTCTGCGGTCAATGAAATGTTTTCATAAATTTGCAGATGATTTTATTTCTTTTCAATACAGGATCAATCTTGACCTGATAGTTATTTATATTAGTGATTAGATTAAACATTATTTATTGCTTTCATGTTTACTTCGAGAATCAGGAATAAAAAAAGTGGTATGATATATATCAACAAATGTTTTTTTCACAAAGTGTGCTAAATAATGCATTCCATCAATGCCATTGATTTCAGTTGTTCATATCATGACATGTGAGTAGATATTCTCTTATACAAAATTCAACTCAAATCATGGCATAATACATTTTGCTCTACGTTTGTTTATTACTCTGCTTTAATTTACAAACTGTCATCATTTTACTCCTGGTACAGGTATATTTACTGCTTAATTACATAAAGTTATTTTAATTACATTAAGTTATTTTACACTTGTTCTACTGCATTAAATTGCCATTCACTCTGTATTAGTGATGATTTATAATATCAACATTTGTTCAAACATTTTTTAAACATCATGATTTTTGTTGTCAGAGGACCCAAGAATCACATGGATGTTATTTTAAATCAGAACACTAATGTATATGAAGAATATGTGCCGCTTGGGCTTAGTTTTGAAAGAGATTTTGTCCATGAAATTTAAACAGAGGATTTGAAATGAGAGAGGAAGATTGCCATAATGGTTATACACGTTCTCACTGAATGCTTCCCAAAATAAAATGTCCCAAAATATGCAGCAGTTTGGAGATGTGCTGAAATAAGAGAGAACAGGTATATATGCAACAAATAAGAAAGTCATGTTGCCATCCAGAAATACTACTACCGTAAATCCGCTTTTTGTGATTTTGAGATATTTGAACCCTGAGTATGGATGGGGTTGGTGCATCATGTGAAAAAATCTCATATTCGTTGTTTTTTCTGTTCATGAGATATTATTATAAAAATAAAAACATTGATGCAAATGAGGACTGTGTAAAAATCTTGAAATATTACTGTTGGAACTCAAGTTACCCTATGTGTATTTCTACTCTCGCAATCTGTTTTGAAATACCACTGCTCTATGTCGACTTACGGCTTGTGTATTGCAGAAATAACATGACATGCTTTGATGTGGACATTGTAACTGGACTTACAGTTACACGAGACAGATACTTCTGTCATTTTTCTTCTGTATACTATTGTTGCAAGTCGACTTACCTTAATAATAAATGAACCAGATTCACCATAAATACTGATACTGATGCTATAACTCAATTTACGGTTTTATTATTTCCAAGATTTTAGTGATACATTGCCGTACGTCATACATATATGCTTTAAAAAAAAAATTTATGGAAAAAAAGCATAAAGGTGTTCAGATAAAATGATCCTGTTGTTCTGTTCACAGTAAAAGAGAAAAGCACTAAAAACAACAAAGTTATTCAGTTTTTCTTTCGCATGAAAGCTGCATTTTTTGACTTATGGCAGTAGTATTTCCATGTGGTGATGTGACTACAAATTGCAAATTAACAGTGCTGATTTTCAGACTAACAACACTTGCAGTTGTTTCATGGGAGAATTTATTGTAAAGAAGCAGTTGCATAACAATCACATTTCATCAATTAACAACATATTGCAACATATTGGCCAACAGCAAACAAACATTTCATTACACATCCTCCATTGCCCGATTCCCTGTGATTACATAAACTGAGCCATCAGTATGAAGCCTGATATAAAACAAAACAAAAAATAAATCAGAACAAGTTGCACTAGCATGATTTGTGATTACATGTTCAGTTGAACAATACAAAAATCAGACACTTTAATCTATGTTAAAAGAGAAAAGTGGCAGCAAAATTTCCAACACAAACAAGAACTAATATTATATCAGATGATAAAGAAGCCACCAACGTTCTTTGCAGGACAAAATTTACATAGAAATGTAATTAACACAGTAATATCATGCATACATGTTCATTGAAGCCTGCTTCCATTTTTGTGCCATCCATTAGGATCATGCATCATAAAGGTACCCACACCCAATGTTATAACATTTCATAATGGACAACAACAAGATAATCTGGGAATGTGACTGGAGTAACATATAAAAGAGGAAATTGTATGAGGTGTCTTCATGAACATAACAAAACATTATATATTTCTAATCTCTCCCTGATAATAATGGAAATTTAAAATCAGAGGCAGTGGATTTCATAGAGAGGAGGAGAAGAGAGAAGAGGAACTTATAGGTGAAGCCTGAATAGGTGTGGGCAGTGCCGGTATAATAAATGTAGATACATTAAACATTTGGAGAGTGAACAATTTATGTGACAAAAGATAAGACAACCACATAGATCAATTGCCAGGAATATGATTCCAATATGAACTAGCGAGTCCTTTCTCTTGAAAGTTAATTGTAAAGAAAAAAAAAAAAAACGCTTAAAAGGAAAAACATAACATTGTTGCACATTTGAAATAGTAATGTATAACTCATGAATGACTCATAAACTCATGAGCTATAACAAACTGAAAAACTATATTATATCAATTTTCATCTTCAAAGGACAAAATTCCCAGCGCACAAAACAAGTATTAATTATCATGATTTGCTTAAAAAAAAAAAAAAAAAATTACATGTGATCCCCATAACATAATAAATTTTTGTTTATATTATTACTATATGAAACACCATCCATCAGTCCAATACTGTATTAGCAACTACACTTGCTCCGGAATTAGCAATAGCCATGGTACAATAAAGCCATCATTGTACTGATGTGCCTTACACCCCAACACAAACAAACAAACAAACAAACATGAGGCTGTAAATCAAACTTTATCGAACCATTATTTATTAGCGGTATGCAGACCAACAGTCACCGTTCTCACATTAAAGCTGCCTTTATTTTTTCATCAATAATTCTGTACACTAAGTTGTAAAGAACAAAATGGAAGCAGTCACGTGGTAAGTCCTACAAAAATGACATGCAAAGACTATGCTGACAATGAATATAATGAATATGAATATGCCTAAATAATGTTAGACAAATAATAATTCTCTTTTCTTGAATTTTTTCTTTTGACAAAAAAAACTATGAGCGAATATATTACTTATGAAAACTGTTGATTTGATGGAATTTTGCTTTTAATTTTGATGAGAAAGAAGTGTATGTGTTGAAACAAATCATTGCCACAGAATTAAATTGTCTTAACTACAACATAAAACTGCTGTAGTTAGGAAAAATGTACACCTAATTAAAAATCCACGTATCGTCACAAGGAAAGACTACTGCCATAAGTCAAAAAGTGCAACTTTTCAGGAGAAAGAAAAAAACTTAATAACTTCATTGTTTTTACTTCTTTTTTATTCTAACTGTGAACAGAACTTCATGATCATTTTATGAGAACAAATTTATGCTTTTTTTTTTTTTCATAAACTTTATTTAAAACGTAAATATAGGACAATGTATCACTAAAATCTTGGAAATAATATAACCGTATATTGAGTTACAGCATCAGTATCAGTATCTATCGTAAAAGTTTCATTTATTTTTAAGGTAAGTCGACTTGCAACAATAGCAGTATAGAAGAAAAATGACGGAAGTCTCTGTCTCGTGTCATTGTAAGTCCAGTTACAATGTCCACATCAAAGCATGTCATGTTATTTCTGCAATACACAAACCGTAAGTCGACATAGAGCAGTAGTATTTCAAAACGGATTGCGAGAGTAGAAAATACATATATATAGGCTAACTTGAGTTCCAACAGTAATAGAACAGTTCAAAATTTTTACACAGTGTTCATCCACATCACTTATTCTTTTTAAATAATATGTCGTAAATGGATAACAAACCACATTTTTTCACATGATGCACCAGCCCCATCCCTATTCAGGGTCAAATATCTCAAAATCCCAAAAATCGGACTTATGGCAGTAGTATTTCTGGGGGGTGATAAGTAAAACTGAATCTTAGTTCTGATCTCATGTTCCCTCTATAGATAGCATGCTGAAAATAGATAGCATAACAACAAATTACAAAGTTAGCCATATCCTATCCTACACAGTTTTTGTCCTTGTCTTTTCATAATTCATGCTTTTTTTTTTCTCTCACAATGTCACAATCTCCCATCGCAGAAAACTGCACTTTTATATTCTGGTATTATCATTCATTCCCTTTATGAGGTCCATCTAAAATAATGGGTTTACACAAAATACTACCATATGTTTGATGAATGTTAGGTGCTGAGATGTTAGCTCAAGGCATTGTGTGGTTGAACCTTTCAGTTTCACTCACAAATATCACACAACTCACCACAAAAATACCTTGTTTCACTGCGTGAACTGTTGTCTTTCTGAATAAGCCAGCTTTTTAAGATACTTGGGATAACCAGAATATATAAGGCTGTGTAAGTTCTCATAAAAGAAAGTTTACCAACTTGTAGATGAAAACTGAAATGAAGTGATTTTCTAATAAAATATTCAGATTCAATCATTCCTACAGACTTATACGTTTTGTTACTCACAATCATTCATTCTGACATTCTTGGTAGTCATTTCACTACTGGTCTGCACAAACACTTGTTCTCTGTACTCACGTCTCTCTGAATTTATGAAGAGCTACATTCTGGGACTCATTCAGAATGCACACCGTACAAATTTTGTTTAATAACAAACAAAAAAAGACACTGAGAGGACCTCGTCTTCAATCTAGAGCTGTCAAAAGGCCTATCTGCTGAGAGACGTACTCATAAACTTTGCATGGGAATTTCTTTTCAAACAAGATACAGAGTGGTAAAATGGAGCTTAGATTATGTAAGATGTAAATGGTCATTTCTTTTGCATGGATTTAACTATATAAATATATCTTTATTTAAATCATGATGCACCAGTACTTTCTATTGATGCCCATAAGTTAAAACTATTGTGATTCAAGGAATTGCAAGACAGAATTAAGTTTATCGTGGCAGAATGTGGTGTAGGGTATCAAATTAAGATACATTATTGAGAGCACCACATTTGTAAAATGTATTCACATTTCTAGACAGATCCTGACATGATCTTGTCCATAACTGTTACCTTAATTAAGTATTTTGTGGACATTCATCAACAAAGACACAAGCAGATGTGTGTTGATAAAATGTTTCTTCAGAATTCTAACAGATTATGACCTTTTCTAACAATATGTTGAGCCCCAATGTCAGGGATGGACCCTGAGACAAGATAGACTCATGACCATGTAGAAGAGCAGTAAAAGCTTTCACTAGGGGCTCTTCAATGAACTAGTATCTCCTATAAAGAGTGAAACTCTTTTATTTCGGCTACTTCAGAACACAGTTGTGAACTATTTCCCATAGTAAAGTTCAAGACACTCTTAGTTATGAACGAGAAATATAAGATATGGAGGCCACACATTGACCCTCAAGAATACAGAAGTACTTAATGTGGGCTCTTAATCTTATGCTGATGTCAAGTAGTCCTTGGCTGATGTATAAGGGATAGTGAGCAAATTTTGAGAAAAAATATAAACAGAAAGCCAGAAAAACTCAAAAGCAGACATAGAAGTCACTGAGAGAGGGCTAGCTTCTGAAAAAAGACTGTGCTGAAACCAAAAGCCTGATAAAAAAAAGAAAAAGAAAAAAATCTATGTCAATTTTTCCTTTACAAAAAATTAAGACTTTTTTCTCAAAACCTGATTTTTAATCACTTCCTTGTCATCCAGATTTTTCTTTTATTCTGAACCAATTTTAACCAAATTTAGCATGCAACATTAAAAAAAAAAAAGAAAAAAAAAAGCTATCTATGCATGTCCTATAGATTTTTCTTATGAAAAAATGGGTAAAATGTAAAATTTCACTACATGGCATTTTCAACATTTTCACAAAATCTTTTTTTTGGCACCATGACATATCCATTTGTTTAAGCCGCTTATTTTTTCTTCACTGTTTTCTAGTAAAGTTAAACATGCTGAATTTGATGGAAAAAGTTTCAACTGTCTATGAATAATTAAAAGACTCATTTCCAGGACACGTCCCTTCTCCACTGACTCAACATGAACAATTCTCAAGATGGTATGCATTCAGGTGCATGGAAAAAAACTATGTTTGCAGAGGGTAAGCCACTCAAACAATGAGGGGAAAAAAAAAAAGAGAGGATCTAGAGTCCTAAAAATTAACAGGATAACCCAGTAAGCACCATAGTCCAGCTGCATGACCCTCACAGCTCTTGTTCTCATCTTGGTCTCCTTCTTTGCCATTTTTGTCATTGAGAATATAAGAGTACATCTCCCACATGAGAGGATTCTGCTCAATAGTTGAGTACTTGTTAATCCGAAGTGTGCGTATGTACCTTTTGAAAACTTCAGACACAGTCCTACTTTGGGTGATGGCCATGATGTACCTTTATAAAGATAAAAGAAAGAACAAAGAAAATGGAAAGAGAAAAAAAAAAATTCAAGCCAACAATGACAGAAAAACTCCACATGAAAAAATCAGGCGTTCATCAAATTTTGAGCATATGGAGTTATTGGTATCACTGTGAAGATCATTCATTTCCCTTTCAGTGTATGAAAAAAGTATTGGTCTACCTGAAGTAGAAGTTGAGATATTGGCAATTAAAGATGATGGGGCTGACCAGTTGCTGCAGCTGAATTTAGTGAGAAAATGGCAGATCACATTTCTAAATCCTTCTTTACCTTTGTTAAGACATGCCACAAAATTACAATTTTTGGGCCTTTACTCACTCTGTTTCAGTCAGTTGAACTCTGAAATGCATTTTTAGATTGATGTAGAAGGGTTTGGTGAAGGAAAAAAAAATATGTTAAATGTTAAATATTCATTCACCATTGAAAAACATGTGATTTCTCCGGTCGGCTTAGTACGAGCGCCTGATTTCATCGTGTCGCGTCTCAATTTTGTTTTAATTGTTTAACAAAAGAAAACACTCAAGGAGGAAAGAAAGTCAATATTGCCAGCAAAGAAGTACATGTAAACAAACAAGTTCAATGACAAAGCCAAGAATAATTGAACTGTAAGCTAAAAATGTATAAATTTGATGGTTCATGTCATAAACTCAAGACATCTATATAAAAAGATGATGGTTATAATAAGGATGATGCACATCAAACTTGAAAGAAACTTGTCAATAAAAGAAAAATCAATAATCTGATCTGCCCATTTCAATTTATAGATTTAATTCACATATTTTTCTTTTTAAAACAAGCAGTTTTTAGTGCCTGTCTGTCTATTGATCAACAAACCTCTGCTCATGGGAGTGTGGGTCATGTATGCTTGTATGTATGTCTGTGTGTTTAAGGGCAGGAGTCTGAGTATGTGTGAGTATCAGTAGGGTTATGTGTTTATGTCTATCTGCTTGCAGGTCAGAGTCTGCATATGTATCAGTGTGAGTTGGGGTACAAACAGGTATCTTTTGTGGCAGGCAAGAATAAGTGTTCCTTCATACCTGGCAAGAATAAGTCCAGGTTGGACACGTTTTTTCTGTAAGTAATATCTCAGACACAGGCACAGCTCCCAGCGAATCGCGTCAGCCAGTGGTGAGCTGACAGCTGCACATCGATCTGAAGACAGGGACAAAAAACATATGAGGACTCCAGTAAAAAATCACCTTGTTATATTAAAGATCAGCTGAACTGATAACATTATCATTCAGCAATGAAAGATGGAACAAGAACAGAAGTATATTAGAAAGATTTTGAACAAGATCAATGCCAGTGACAACATTTACACTTTCAAATATAGCACATGCATTCCTACATAATTGTTGATTGTTGACTGTTAATACACATGTACTGATTTATGATGTTAGTTGATAGTTGGCAGTTATTAACTTGAAAGCCGGGACATTTCTATAGATGATGATGATGATAATGGCAGTAACAAGGACGGTGATTTCTTTGTTGCTCTGGTGAACAGAAAAGTAGGTTTCCAGTTTGGCAGATATGATACTCTGTTATTTGAAGGTTTATCACTTGTATCAAGGAATTGAGTTAGATTGTGATTGGTGATCTTTTTCTTAAGGTACTGTCTATCTCTGCTGATAATGATGATGACGACTACATCTAAAGGATGTGTTGGTGAAGGGATGCTGAGTATTCAGTTGTTGTCACAGACCTGAGGAGCTGCACATGAAATCAGACATGTCTAACTCACTAAGATTAGAATTTAGTTCATTGCCTCTATAACCACATTGTTCCAATTAACATGACATGAGCACAGATAAAAGTGAAAATAACTGATTATTATCAAGAACAAACCACAACAATACAATCAGATAAAATATTACCATAAAGCAATAGACTTAGTTCACACTTCACCTTGACCATGTCATCTTAAAAATTGTCTGGTCAGTAAATTTGTATGAATATCATTGATCAGGATTATTATGGTTCTACCAAACTTTATCTGCAGAAATGGCTATACATGTATATCATACTCATCAATCATCTAAAGATTCAGCCATGAAAGACCTGCAGAAGACGGCAAGGACAGCCATCTTAGGAAGCTGCCATTATGGCAATAGTGCAGAATACAGACTTATTACAGATAAATTCAACCAATGCACAGTCAAAAAGAGCCATTGCTTCAGGCATGAATGATTTTCTTTTTTGTGACAGTTAGATGAAACAGATGGTTTAATCTTACCTGGAGACATAACTAACAGGGCCTTCAGCAGAACCAGCTCTTCCTGTGAGGGATCGAGTTTCTGGAGACTGTCACAGAACCTGACATGACAAGAAAAGACTTAGCATTTATTTTGGAACTACATGGATTGGCACAAAATATTATGGAATTACCTAAAAACTGAAAAATAACTTCAGTGGAACACTGCAAGTCAAGCAATAACTCTATCAAAGACCTTTAAATCTGGCAAGAACATTACTAAAGGTGCTGGATTGATGGCTCAAATGAGAAAGAGAAGGACAAAGACAGTTTAGAGAGACAGAGAAAGAGAGAAAAAAAGAGGCACAAAAAGAGCAAAAGAGAGAAAACTAGGGAGAGAGAGACAGAGAAAGAGAGAGATAAGATGGGGGAAGGGAGAGGAGTGAACTCACAGGATGTAGTCAACCATTGGTTCTGTCGCTCCCATTTTAGTAACTTCATTCTGACAGGTCCACTGTTCCCCACACAGCCCCAAAGTAACACCTAACTCCTTGTTCACCGTACGAAACGAGGTAAACATAGCAAACTCAGATCTGGCCACTGCAGACAACAGGTAGCAAAAATTGTGCAAATGAATCATCTATCCATCAAATCATCTAACTATTCACCCATCCATCTCTCCATCCAATCTTCCTGTCTCTTCTCATCGATCCTTCCATCTATCCTTCCTTCCTTCCTTCCTTCCTTCCTTCCGTCCTTCCTTCCTTCCTTCCTTCCTTCCTTCCTTCCTTCCTTCATTCATTCATCCATTCATCCATTCATTATCCATTCCTTCATCATTAATTGATTCATTCCATTAATTAATTCATTCATTCATTTGTCCTGCTTATTTATCTTTAGATTTGTCAATGAGGCCATTCACTCATTTATTCTGATATCCTAGGCAGTCAGAGATTTATTATTTCATCTTTTTATTTGTTTTCGGCCTTTTCATTCCATAATTATTCACTTGTGTTTGCGATTCAATTGATTGATTCGTACAGTCACATCTTATTCCATGAGAAATTACTTCCTTATTCAGCAAATAAATAATTAAATACTTAATGCACGGCCAAACGTGAGATCAAAGTTTAAGATCATTACACAGAATACATAAATAAACAAAAACCAATAAATAAATAGGCAAGAAAATGATAATGAAAATACAAATAAATAAATATTAATAAGTAAATGAATATGAACTTCAAATTAATAAGTAAGTGAATTAAAAAAAAATGAATTAACAGATAGATAAATAAATGTGTCAAGTCTGGAGATTGCACGGAATTTATAGGCAGAAACTATATTTCTGATAATTCCAAGAAAGCCAGACAACTTTTAGTAACTTTAGCAACAGAAATAATTAATAACAGAAACTGAAAAAGCTTATTGTATATATATGCACAAACCAAAAAAAAGTTGCTCATGCCATTCGAGTCACACGTATATATATATATGTAAATATATATACCATATATACTGTAAATAGTGGTTTCAAAGCCAAGCTCACTAACAATATAAATATATACATAATACATTCATGAAGCAAGAATATCTATATATATGCAGCAGCAGTTGTTTATGTATAAAATAAAACTAAACTCTTCACTGTTGTCGATATCCCGAGGAAAATTGATCTCATCTGCAAACATTCACGAAGCAAACAATTCAGTTTAATAATGTTAACAACACAGACAACAGCGTCAAGAATAGCATTGAGCAACAGTAATGATCATAATTATAAAAATGCTCATAAATCATAAGAATAAGGAAAAAAGAAAAAATATATATATATATTTAAAAAAAACAAAAAAACAGCATCCTTGATACCACAGGATGCTCACTAAAAGACGAGGACAATGGTTCCATTTCATGGTCCCCCCCACTCATTCCTCAATCGCTTCATTGCTATCTTCCTCTATCCATCCATCCATCCATCCATCCATCCATCCATCCATCCACCCATCCATCCATCTCCTTCTACCTCACTCTTCTTTTTATTCATTATTTACCAACACCTATACACATTATGTCTTTCCTCTAGCTGATCTTTCTATCTTGTCCTCACCCTTTTTTTCTTCTGTCTATCCCTTCCCAACCCTGCCCTCCTTTCCATCTTTTCTATCTCGCTTTTCATTTTCATGTTATATTTCATACATTCATTTCCTCACACACCAACCCACTTCAATGTAAATTAGACGTCTGTGATTCTGAATGTAATTTAGACCTCTATGATTGTAGGGTGTAATTCAGACCTCAGTGATCTTGCCGAGTATATCACAAAGATTCTGAACGTGAGTCGCACAGCGTCGCGACAACAGTTCCACCCGTACTCCCATCTAGCGCGTGCCTTATCTTCCTCTCCCGCTTGACAATGATGAACAAATAATGAAGATGATAACGCCAAGGATGAGAAAAAGCGATAATGATAGTGCCGAGGAGACTGATAAGCTCTGATTAACTCACCGAAGCACTGTTAGCTGGAGAGACGATATCGCAGACAGTGACGGGACTGATAAGCTCCCAGTTACGAGATCCGTGATTTTATTGCCCCACATTTCGCGTTTTGTGCAATAGAATGAAAACTATTTGTTTCTCTGAATGGTTTCTTGCACCTGGGTACATTTTTGCCTGTTTGATGATTGCATTTTCCTTTTTATTTATTCCTCTCACAGTTCGTTTTCTTTTCTTTTCTTTTTTTGGGGGGGGGGGTGGGGTGGGGGTGGGGTCTTTTTGTGTCTCTCTGTCTGTCTAACTGCCTGCCTGCCTGTCTGTCTGTCTGTCTGTCTGTCTGTCTGTCTATCTGTCTATATGCTTACCTATCTGTGTGTCCGTCTGTCTGTCTGATTTCTGTCTGTCTGTCTGTTTGACTTTATTTCAATTTTCTTCTATAAATCCTTGGTTTGAAAATCTTCCCGTTCTTATTAAGAGTTCAAATACAAGAGCATGAGAGCCACACTCATTCTGCAGAAGCAAAGAAAAACACTGCTATAAAATACAACAGGAAATTTACAACAAAAATAGTCCATATTCGACTAAGTAAAAACCTGGAAATCCCCTTGCTTAAACTGGAATACCCACTTAATTTGTTTGTTGCTTAAAATAGAATACTCACCGATGTTTGCTATTGCTCCACCACGAGATCCGAGAACGGTCCCGTGGATTTGTATGTTTTCTATGTCAATGGTAGTGAGCAGTTTGCAGTCTTTGTACCTCCTACTTACATTAGACGGGTTTTTTTTTCCAGCCGTTGCTTGGTCGAAACGAATCTATTCACACTCATAATAGCGGAGCATCTCGTGCATGGAGTTCTCGTGAGCAACCAGCTGATGATTCAAACTGTTCGCCGAAGGATATTGATGTCATGCTGAGGAGAGAGGACGAACATATGATATGGTCACGTGCCTCCTACTACGAGCCTTCTGTAGCTACTTTGGAGCCAAGTGAACAAAGTGTTCTTGGTTTCGACCGGCGTGGGTATCATGCTGAGCTCCATAATGAAGCCGGCAATAGGTGTTGCACTGCGTACGGATATAACAATGTAATTTAGTCTTTCAGAAAATGTTCCAAATACCGCCCTTGGCGTTGCAGGCAAACTTGCATTGGTCTCACAAAGTTGTCAATTACTGGAACACCATCTTCTTTGGGGATTTCTCTGATTTTTGCTGTGATCGTTCCCTTCAGTTCACTAATCGTTTGAGAGTTGTTCTCGTACACATTATCCTTGAGATACCCTCACAGATAAAAATCTAGGGGATTCAAGTCCGGTGAATGCAGTGTCCACACAAAGTCACACTTCTGGCTGACCGGTCTTTCTGAAATTGCTCTGTCAATCACGTTAGGGAGACTTTTACGCAAAGCAACGAAGGTAGCTGAAACTTTAGAGGTTGAATGTACGCAGACTGAAGTTAAAGTCCTGCAAATTTCGAAAAGTTGGTGGACTTGGTTCTGGTTTTATTCTTTATTTATTATTATTAATTTTATTTTTAAATTTGTGTGTGTGTGTGTGTGTGTGTGTGTGTGTGTGTGTGTGGTGGTTGGGGAGGGGGGGGGGGGGTCACACTGTAGGTATCAGCGCATAAAATATCTATTGTATCCATATATTCACATAACGTGCCACGGAGGGCTCTGCACCCCTGAGGTTCCTCGCGATCCCAAGATTGTGTCTTTGCATGTGCGACCCAGTACAAAGCTTTTCCTCTTCACGATGTGACGGAACATTATATATATTATTATTATTATTTATTTATTTTTCATTTGCCTAGATGTTTCCTCAACGCGATACCTACCCATTTCGTTTGTTTCAAAAAGATGTGAGCCAGTCAATGGGAGATCGTATCGCAGATTATCTGCCCCTCCCAAAAGAGGGATTCGTTTAAGGGGAGATTATTTTGATCAGACCTATTACTTCCCTTTGCCAGACAAAGAGGCGTTGAGCAAACAGTGTTAAAAAGAAAGAAAGAAAGAAAAAAAAAATCCTTACTTCTTGTCATTCGAAAGACTGATCGCCAAAAAAATTGATAACATTATAACAGTAAGGAGCAAATTATGTTCTCTTTATATCATAATGTTTTTAGAATTTTTCATGTTGTATGTTTCAAGCGGAGGACGCAAAAGTATGCTTTGTTTTCCTCTTTGCACTACTTGTTCAATCCCTCTTTTGTTTTCTAAAGGGAGGTAATAGGATTGAGCACAACGATCTCCCACAGGCAAACATCACAAAATATTGCAATTCTATGTTGATTAATTTAAGTGATCTATGCATGGGTCTACCGGCAAAGATCATCACAGGGTAACAGATTCTTTCGATGTGTGGACATCTGAAAACTGTGCCCAGCGACTGGAAGTAAACTGATAGTATACATTGTTTCATAATCATATGAATTTAACAGATATTTAGGAGAATTTAACATGAAGCAAAAACTATTATAATGTGACGGCATTACGTGTTAGGCCTCTCAGTGATATGTGAGTAAAGAGGTGTGAAACAAACAGGGAAAGTATTCTTGCAATGAATTTCGCATAGAAAATCACGAAATAGACTTTTTTTTTCCTACTTGAAAGACCTACAACTTCGACTGTATTGTTAATGATAAGGACAAAGAATGTGAGGATGAGAGAAAGAAAGAGAAACGAGAGAGGCACTGGGTGAGAAAAAGAGACAACTAAGACTAGTTAAACAAGACAAGAGAGAGAGAGAGAGAGAGAGAGAGAGAGAGAGAATAGAGATAAGCATACAAACAAAGAAAATCACGGAAAGAAAATGATGAAGCTCTGAACAAAGTGTCTTCAAGTACTTCTAGTGAGCAGCATGCATAGATATTCATTACCCAGCTCACACATGTACTCAAAAAGCGTGAAATCGTTTTTACCATCAGGCTGTTCAACTTGGGCAAAAAGACATATACAAAGTATTTGTTATAAACACGCACAAACGCAAATACAAACAACAAATACACACACACAAAGACGCACACGCACACACACCCGGACTGTTCGGTGGGAAACGACTCACATACACACTCACTCTCCACCGAAAAACACAAACACGCGCAGAAACACACACACTCATGCACATAAACACACAGTTGCACACAGATGAACTCTTCATTGTATGTAAAATGCTAACAGAAAT
>JBCAUA010141554.1:0-14634 GCA_038406235.1 Peronia verruculata
CTCCCCCCACCCCCCCCCCCCCCCCCCCCCCCCCCCCCCCCCCCCCCCCCCCCCCCCCCCCCCCCCCCCCTGCAACAAAAAATACAAGAGAAAGAGAAAGAAGAAAGGGGAGGGGAAACTTGTGAAATTGTCTCCTCACAAACAGAAAGAAAAATTATGTTCCTTTCTTGGAATCTATAATCTGTCATCTTTTCACGGAAACACGAAATTACAGTCCTGTTATTAATTTTAAACAGATTCCAGATTGGGAATAATAATATATCCCATTTAGAACAGTTTTTTTTTTTTTTTAAATCGTCTCTTTTAACGTTCGGCCCGTGATACCCAAAATTATTGTTCTCGAGACAGGCCATGTTTCTTCACTGGTCATAGATCGTCTTGAAATCATGGATGGTTAAATTTCACTAAGAGGCGCTCGCATGAGCGGACAATATTACGAACTCCAGAGCCGCTATAATTCTAAGCCCCAGGACAGTTATTACCATCGGGTAATTTTTGTCGACGTTGTTGATTTTTCATTTCGGTGCCAAATGCATGCTGTTTTAACCGGATTTGCCAGAGTCTTGAGGAAGAGGACATGATGAAATGCCACAAAATTTCCAGGCGGGTCCGGGGGGGGGGGGGGGGGGGGGAGGGGCCCTGGGAGGGGAAAAAGAAACAGAGAAAACGACATTGGGAGAGGAGAATGGGATACAAAAACACGAAGGAATGACATTACGGCACGCGGTGGTCGAGAACGTCACCTTCTCGATGAATGTATCATGGATTCGGACCCTACCGATTTGTGGTTGATAAAAGGAGGGGGGGGGATTAGAATCTACCCCTTCCCCCCCCCCCCCTTAAATGGGTCTTGGTAGGAAAATCCGACGTCTAGCCTCCTCGAATAACTCATATAATATAATTCGAAAGTCAGGTGCAGTTTGGGCCAACATGTTCATCTGCCCAAAATGAATGCACATCTAAAGCCGAGATAATGCTCTGGAAAGTGAAAATATATATATACTAGATTAGAGAGAGAACACAATGGGCGTGCTACGGACGAAGGGAAGAGATGGCCGGAAATTGATGATGGAACTAATTGGGAAAGATTGAAACAATGACAGGGTATCATATCTGAAAGTTGAAGACGCTGAAAGACAAGAAGGCGAACTGAGTTGAAGGATAGATTTAAGATGGAAATAGAGAATTCGGAGTGGGTAAGAATGATCTGTGTGAGTGAGCGTGCATAGAAAGGATTTGGCTACAGAGAAGAAGTCAAGCCAGAGCCTAGCCAGGAAGCAAGGAGGAAGAGAGAAATCGGGAAGCGGATTGAAAAATAGACGCCGAAAGTAGAAAGAGAGAAGAGGAAGATGGGGAAAGAGTGATTGGGAAACAGAAAAAAAAAAAGCCCCAGAGAGAGAAAGAGAGAGAGAGACAGACAGACAGACAGAGAGGACAACAGATTAAAGAAAGGCAAACAGATGGAACATTGCAACATTAAAAAGAAGGAAAAGGCTCCGAAAAATGGAGTGAAAATAGACGTGAGGAGAAGATAAAATGGCACCTTGAAACGTGGTAATCTTGTTAAACGAACCGGAGAGATATGAGTTTTGTGCTAATTGCTTTAAAAGGTGAGGAAAGTCAAACTGATATCGTTAATGTGTTTAGTGTTTGTCTGTGTTTGAGTTTGGCAAACACGCGCAGAGAATGGGTTGTTTGTGGTGCCTTTTTGGCTCTCCCGGTTTTTACTCACATACATTCGTTTGGATACAGTAAAAAATGAACTTGAGGCTTATTTTTGGCTAGATGTATTTGTTTTTGTTTTGTGCAAGGCATAGTTTGTCGCCGATAATTCTAGTACGATCTTTTGTTTGTGCTGTCTGTGGTGCTTCTTAATGTTGATGATAGGGGCTTGAGGGCGAGACGAGTGTGGGATCAAAGGAGAGAGAGAGAGAGAGAGAGAGAGAGAGAGAGAGAGAGAGAGAGAGATAAAAGCGGCAGTGCCAGACCAGATAACTAGAAAAACTAACTATATGGCCCTTTAGAAACTTAACGTCAATGGCGCACGCTGAATGCTTAAGCTTTGTTCACTGGACACACCTCGGTTAACGTCAGTACCTCCAGGAAGAATCACTGATTCCTTTTGGATTGCAAAATGCTGTTTTTTAACGATGCAGAACCGTAAAAAGATTGCCCACACGTTTGCACATTTAGATGGCTTCTTCACAAACAGTATTGCACACAAGGATGTTAAAGTTCCTACTCTAATCGGAAAAACGGCCTTTTTTTTTATCGTCATATACTTTTTCTTGGCCGCCGATTTTTCAGTGTTTTGTCGGACGAGTGACTGTCATTAGTTCACCGCCCCGTAGGTTTATGGCGATGCGATATATTTATGTCACAAGGAAACACAGATATTTTGGAAGTGCTTGCATTTCAGTAAGCTCCGAGTGCAGAATTTTCACCCTCTTTCATGAAATGTATGTCATCTGTCGTTTTGAATAGTCGTACATATAGTTTGGGGGGGGGGGGGTTATAAGTCTGTTTTCTGCTCCCACCTGCAGGCGATGTAAGCCTGTCATCGGTGGGGTGTCTCTCATGGCGTGCCATCCGCCATCCTCGACATTCCAGGGGAGACATCTCTCTCTCTCTCTCTCTCTCTCTCTCTCTCTCTCTCTCTCTCTCTCTCTGCTTGCTCCTGTCTTCTTCCCGCTTTCTTTCCTCTCTTCTTCTTGGCATGTAAACGTATCATACAGTGTTTGACACAATATAGCCGTAATCGTGCTGATGTGTCGTTAAACACCAACACAACACAACAGTCATACAAATAAGCCTCGGTGTATTCCTTTTGAGTGCTTCAGGATATCCCTGTTCAGTCCTGTCTTTTGTTGATTCCCTGTCTCTGTCCGGTCTTTTGCTGATATCCCATCTTTGTTCCGTCTTTTGCTGATATCCCATCTTTGTTCTGTCTTTTACTGATATCCCACCCATGTTCTATCTTTTGCTGATATCCCACAGGTGCCCTCTGTGCTGATGTTTCATCTCTGTCCCATCCTCTCCTGATATCCCAATGTTTATCCCATTCTCTGCTGATATTCGAAGTTTGCCCTGATCAGTGTGCTGACATCCCAATGTTTGTCTGATGTTATATATAATTATCTTCGCCATCTTTTGCTGATATCCATTCTCTGTCCCTTTCTTTGCTGATATCCTGATGTTTGTCTTATCCTCTGCTGATATCTAGATGTTTCTCCTAATCATGCTGATGTCCTGAAGTTTATCCCATCCTTTGATGATATGCTATCTCTGTCCCATCCTTTGTTGCGATCCTATCTTTGCTGATATCCCATCTCTGTCCAGTTCTGTTTTGATATCCCGATGTTTGTTCCATTCTTTTGCTGATATCCCGATGTTTGTTCCATTCTTTTGCTGATATCCCGATGTTTGTCCCTGTCTTGCTGATGTCCTGGTGTTTGATCCACTTTTTACTGACATCCCATCTCTGTTTGTCACCAATGCGACACATCTGTTTGCTGCTCAAGGAAGGCAGCTCTTTTCTTCATCTCCCTCTTCACCTACCACGGACTCAACTGGCAACGACATTATGCATGATTTAATATTAATGTTAATAATAATATGAACCATATCATAGCTTTCTAGACACATCCGGGCTCTGCTAGTAAAAGGAAGAGATTATGTTTCAGTTCCAGACAAAGAGAATGTTTTGCCGTGGATAAGAATTCCAAAGCAATGCTTGGGCTGTTACAGGCTTTACTAATATCCCGATGTTAGTCCCACCCTTTGTTAATGTCCCGATGTTTATCCTATTCTCTGCCCATCTTTGTGCCATGCGTTGCTGATAGCCCTTCTTTGTACCGTTCTTTGCTGATGGCCCATCTTTGTGCCATCCTCAGGTCCCAGCAGTGCGGAGCCGGAGCAGACCATCGACTACGACTTTGCCCAGCAGGAGCTGATGGAGAACGAGCTGGTCAACGACCCTATCCAGGAGGCCATAGGAGCCATAGAGAAACAGCATGAGGAGGACAAGCAAGGTAAGGCATACACAACAGACCCACGTGACTCTCACCATCACAACACAGGTATCTGACTTACTTTTTATGAGATTTTGATAATACTGAAAGAATGGAAAATAGAAAATAAAGACAATAAGAAGAAAGGGCGAAAAGAAGAATTTGCTTGAATGAAATTAATCTCGTGATTTAATTAAGCGAACTGAAAATATTCCAACTTTTGGTCGTGTCCTGTGGAATAGTTTTAAGCTCTGCAGTTTTACTGTATTTGTATGTTATTTCGTTATTTTGCTCTATTTTATTTGTTCTTAAAATTTATTTTATTTCATTTTGCCAGTAAAATATGCCCGACATGCCTAGCACGGTATTGTTAACTCAAAGTGAAAACAAACAAAACTTAAAGTCCCATGTGTTATGAGTGTGACGATTTGGTGCTACGTGCCAGAAAACAAAGGCTGAGTGTGGATCATGGAGAGAGGGAGACACTAGCGTTCACGGTGATGAAGATGAAAAAAGATCAAGATAAGCTTCTGTTATCTTCAGAAGTAAACTTCTTTCACAATTGATCAAACACAATATAATATTTTGAGATATTGGGGATGGAGATGAGAAGTGGGTATGGAGAGAAAGGAACGCTAGTGCACAAGGTGATGAAGATGAAGGGAGATATTAAAAGTATGCTTTATTTGTCCTCATAAGTAATCATGATAATAAAGAGAGAGCATTTATACAGCGCTTATCCCGGTAAGTACAGGCTCTAAGCGCTTTACAATCTATACTTTACAAGTAAAGTTTGTTCGCACTTGATGAGACGCAAAATAAGTTCTGAGCCTTGGTTGGGGGGGGGGGGGGTATGGAGAGAAAGGAAAGGGATGATTGAGTTCAAGGTGGTGAAGTTGAAGATATTTGTCTTCAGAAATAAACTTTTTTTTTAATATAGTTGACTGGACACTATGTGGTATATCCATATGCATACGCTAGGGTTGGGGATGAGGGATGGATGGAGAGAGGGAGCCGAAAGAGTTCACGATCATAAGGATGGAGATAGATAAAAGTAATTTTATTTCTTCTCAGAGGGAGAACTTTCCTGTCACAGTTGATGGGACCAGTAGATGTGATATATATATATATATAGTCATACGTGCGCGCGCAATATAGACTTAAATGTCAGGAATACCACCAGGCCAAGGCAGGCGCAAGGAGAGCGGCCGCCACTTGATATGGGTATCGCTGATGGCAGAAATAGAATGTCTGTAAAAGGCTCTCGATTAGATCGAGCTATTAAACATAGCAAACGCCTACGTCTTTCAGAGCATTTTGATTGATTGTAAAGGGTTGCTCGGGGTTATCACGAATTGTACTTAGTTTTGATAGACAGCCGTTCTGGTAGACAGAGGAGGTGTCTGTGTAACGGTGTGAGTGTGTGTGTGTGTGTATGTTTTTTTTTTCTGCTACTTATTTCTGATGCTTCACTCTACTTCTGCCGTCTCTCTCTCTCTCTTTCTCTCTCTCTCTCTCTCTCTCTCTGTCTCTGTCTCTCTCTCTCTCTCTCTCTCTCTCTTTCTCTCGCACGGACCTTATTAAGTCTTTCCTGTGTCTTCTAGTTTTGCTCCATCCATCCATCCATCCATCCACCCACTCATCCTTAGTTTGATTTGTCCATCCATCCATCCGTCTGTTTGTCCGTCCGTCCATCCATCCATCCATCCATCCATCTGTCCATCCATCTGTCCATCTGTCTGCCTGTTTATCTATCAGTGTATTTGTTTGCATGTTTGTCTGTCTGCTTGTCCGTCCGTTTATCTATCCGTCCATCACTGTTCATTTTTCTCAGCCACTTATTTATGCCCGGCTTTCACCCAGTGTTCATACTGAAGAGCGACCAAGTCTATTGGAAGAACTGAATAGCGTTGGTATTCTCATGGCATTACACAGCCAGCGGGTTATAGCTTCTGTAAGTTATTGTGTTGGAGATTCCCATAAATTATTTCCTCAGGTCTAACTCTCCCTGCCTCACTTTTTTTAAGGAAATTCATCAATTTACTCATTTTTGTCAGCCTCCAAGAAAAGTGGCTGGTCTCCTGCGGGCAAGAGATTTGTGTGTGTGTGTGATTTAAGCGTGTTGTAGACGAAAATTTAATACAGTTGTTTTTAATTTGTTGTTATCTCCATCGTCCTCTTCTGCCTCATCCTCTGTATATCTTGTCCTCACTTTTAATGGGTTTTTTTCTTCTCTCCCTCCAATCAGACTTTTTTCCTCCTGTATGTCTGTCTTTCTGTCTGCCTGCCTGCCTGCCTGCCTGTCTGTCTATCTCTCACTCTATATGTCAGTCAGTCAGTCTGTCCGCTCATCCATCCGTCCGTCCGTCTGTCTAGTGTCTGTCCATTTGTCCATCCGTCTGTCCGTCCGTCCATCTCTTCTCTTTCGCTCATTCAGTTCTCACACGCTGACCCGACTCATTCGCTTATTCTCTCGTTCACTGACTCATTCCTCACTAATTTACATGCTTACTCAAAAAATGCACTCATGCAGCACGCACGCAAAACACACACACACACACACACCAACACACATACATACATACACACACACACGCACACGCATGCAGAAATGTCCATGCAAATGTTCATCTTCCCGTCCTCCTCTTCGTCCTCATCCTCCTCCTCCTCCTCCTCTCTCTCTCTCTCTCTTTCTCTCTGTTTCTCTCTTCCCTTCCACTGTCTACATCTTTCTCTTGTCGGGAACTGTGTTTCGTATTCAAACCAGTTGTTTGCAATGTATGTCACGAACTACTACGATCTACCGTTCTTCACACCCAACTCGTTTCCAGCATGTCTCACCCGAGTGGAGTCAGCCTCCACTCCAACCATCTCACCTCTGGTGTACAATTACTGTGTACCCATCTCCAGTTTGCCAGCTACATTGGATAGCCCTTGAAGACCAGGGCTGAGATGACCCGAAGAAAGATTGTCTGGCCAGATCAATCGCTCACACCCAGGAGTTCTCAGCGGGGCAGAGACTGGCCATTGGGCACAGGCTGGGAATGGGCCTTTTGAATTATTCCACTGATCTCGGGACCATCAGTTATTCCTATAGGACTTTTGAAAATGAAAAATATGGTTTTAATATAGATCTAGTAAAGAAATCCATTCTGATTTTCCTGGGGATAAGAGAAAAAAGATGGTTAATGAAGGATCTGTGGCTTGTCTATCATTGATAAATAAAGGCTTACCTGTGGGCGCGATTTGTTCTATTAACAGTAGGCAATGCATTTGTCTTATTCTGTTAACCCTAACGAATTGAATCGTTCTATTGTGTGTCGCAATATGACCAGCAATAAGGCTAAAAACGTATGCTGTGCTTTCTTCACAGCTGGTGGGCTTGGACAATCTGCACACAGTTTGTTTTGCTTTCTAGCAGTTTTTTTAATTTATTTGTCTATTTGAGTTCACTCTTATTCCATTGATTGTCACATTGACAGTTACATGCATTTAAAGCAGAATCGTTTCATTTATAAGGACGGTGTGAATAGAAAATATTGGGATATCTGCTACAAGTAGAATATTTCCCAGATTCAAGGCAAGACATATCCCCATGTCCTACAATGTTCAGAACCTTCCAAAACCAATAGTGTAACTGATGTTGTAAGGCTGGCCTGTGGTCGATTGACGGGGCTGTAATATTTCGGTGGATCCTTTCCCCAGGTTGTCGTTAGTTTGAGTTTTTTTGGCCACAAGTTCTCGCGTTCTGATTACTGTGGATAATCCTCTGGACTGGCTGTTGTAATCGCTTGAAGCGCCCGAAAACGTCCCGATCAGATCCATCTTGGAGCATTTTGTCAACAGTTCTTACGGGTTTATGATGGTTCTTGGGAGGACTTAACTACGTGGGGATGCGGGAAGCCGAGTGGGTCTAAAAGAGGACCAAAGCGATATACACTCTGTGATGTCCGAAGCTGTAATTTGGGGCACACGGCGTCTCTGATCGATGTTGTGTCCATGAGAGTCTGGAATACACCAATGGAACATATTTTGCTCTTATCTCCTTGTTTGTCATTACACCAGGGACTTTTAGGACATATCGTTACAGCTGTCGTAAGAAAAAAAAAATGGAAACATATTTAACCCTGAAAGTATTAGTATAATACTAGTGCTGGCATCTCAGGGTTGGGTAATAAAACGATATTGAGTGATGTTCGGGAAATGAACTTTTGGAATTCATGTTTCAGACATGATAGTTTAAGAGTTCAAGTTCCTGAAATGACAGTGAAGGAATTCATGGTTCCGAAGTAACAGTTTGGAAATCCATAGTCCAGAAATAACGGTTTGGAATTCATGGTTTCAGGTATGTGATTCCAGAGATGACAGTTTAATTCTGAAGACAATTTTATATTATAAGCTGTGTTGTATGTTGTTTGGAAAGAAATTTAAACGCATAATATTTTAAGCGGATCTTTGACCAAATAGATCTTTAGATACTTTGAAGAGTTATAGAGGTGAAAAGCTTTTGACATATTTTTAAAGAGTGATACCACAAAACCAACAAACGACGATGTTTAGTGACAAATTCAGTTTGAACCCAGAAGTCCTGGATATCAAAAGTACTGATGAAGACGATGCAAAGGGCGTACTGAGTATAAAAGTAACAGCAGTGTTCATATTCGTAGCACTTATATAGCATGGATTTTTCTATGTTCAGCTTGCTATGATTCTGCAAACTTGAACGTTGATTTTGGGATTATTGTCCAGAGAAACTGCTATTTTAATACAAATGGCGTTGTATGTTGGGTTCACTGATTTATGTGCTTCTCTTTCGGCTTTCCCTTTCATTTTTATGCTTTCCGCCTTCACCACTATGTCCACATAGTCTGTTCCCGTTGAAATCAAAGATATTCAACAATGTTACTACTAATATCGTACTTCCACACTGTCCTTCGTCATCAGTTTTATATGGAAAAAATAAATGTAAGTTGAAATGTAATCCGTCCTTAAGTTTTAATAATAATAAAAACGGTTATTGATTGCATTTCTGTTGAGCTTGTTTCCGTACACCATAAGCCTACAGTCTGTACCTACCCAGACATAATTATGCAACAGAGACACTCAGTTTGCTAGGAAACATACAGTGTAGCAGGCTATTGCAAGCAATGAACTATTGTAGAACAAGATTGAAGGTTTAGAAAAAAAGTGAAGTTCACCTACTTCAGATGTCCCATGTTTCAGATTCGACAAATGGACATGTTGCAACCGCACAATATGTCAGTAGAGAGTAAATTATTCATGGGATCCTGTTTTCAATAAACTCAGCACGGAAAATGCCAGTCCATCTGACAGGAGACTTTAACCCTTTCAGTACGACGATCTCTGTAGGTTTATTCCGCTGTATCCTGCTCGTTGAAGTGTCATGTTAAAGTTGTTCGAGCCATATATTAGTTCCATTCTTTGATTTATGTTGTCGTTAAACCGAATGCTCCAGTGGCCATGTTCTTATGTCCCCCATGCTCTTTTGCTCTATGTTGACTAGTAAGTTTTTGTCATGTAGCAGGATAACGTCGGTAAAACTCTTCTGATAAAAATATTTAGATGATATCTTCAGTTGGATTACATTGAAATGATTAATGTAAGTTTCCTGAGTCCCCAGCCCATGAGTGTCACAGAGCGGACCACTAGAGTGGTGCCCTCCCAGTCATAGATTTTCCTGTCACCTTGAATTTATTCTAGCCAGAGACACCCGAGTACTGCAAGCTTATCTTCACTACAGCAACATTGCTAATGTACAGTATCCAGACCTTAGACGTAGATGGTCTCTCCGAAGTTCTCTGAATATCGTTACCTAAATCAAAGGGTTAGCACAGAGAAAAGAGGGTAGAGGAGGGTAGAAGGTTGACTAAATGCATTCTCTTGGCCCTCATTTTGTCCGTGGTAAATGTCTGGAAGTACTGTATGCGTAGGTATTCTGCTTGTTTATCCGTCTCTACCTGTTGGCCTATCTTTTTGCAGGAAGTTATGAGCCCTGACTCTGTGCCGTATTTGCGACTGGTGTTTTAAAGAAGCCATGCTTTAATATTGCCTACTTTCTAGTCAGTCAGTTTTCAGCAACGCAAGGAATTTTTAAACTCTGAACAGAAAATTGCAGTAACCAGATCTAAAACCTTGATGATATCTCCAAAGTTCGCTGAATATAGTTACTGTAGTCTAAGGGTGTATTTATTTGTTTGTTTTGACCTTTTTTGTTCAGTCGTCAGGAGTTGAGGGAGATGAAATCGTCTCTTTTGGGCCAGGTGTGTGGCTTAGGTGTCAGGTGATTTCTTCTCAGCATTTCTTATGTTCTGGCCAAACACGTTTTCATTGATGGTCGTCTGTCTCTACAGGCTGACTCTTTCATATTGAAGATTCTCGTCAGAGGGTTAATACCAAAATATAGGGGGGAGGGGGGAGAAGGAGAAAAGCAGCAGTGATGGTGGACTATTGACCACTGGCTAATGTCGATCAGTTCTCTATCTCTGCCACTGGCATGGAGCGTTTCCTCCATCACTTGCAGTAATGTCCTGTACGTGCCGGGGCTGGGCTGGAGTAGCCCGGAGAACGTTTACCCAGATAATCTTTGTTCTGGACGCTGGTCAGACTTCAGGACCTGTCGCTGGCCCATCATTTTTTTTCCCCTCTCATCGATCTGCTGGTCACTTGTTCCGGTCATTCGGTGGTCCAGTGCTGGAAGACGTTTCCGTTCCCAGAGTGAACTATAAACGACGGGATGCACAGTGAGACTCGCATCGTGCTCAGTCGCTCGCTCCTTTCTAGTTCACCGTGACTCATCGGAAAGTTGGTCATCCCTGGGTTGATTATGCCCTGTAAAGTTTGCTCAGCCCCACTTGTAGCTGAATGAATAACTGCCAAAATTGACAACAGAAAAAGGGTGCTGTAATTCTTTTTTTGGATAGAACTACATAAAACCGTTGTTCCTTGTACTAGTCGTTTTTCATTGTTTCTTTTCAAATATTCGCGACAAAAGCAACAAAATATCCATGCATCTCTCTTCTGTGATTGGAAATGACAGGGATGTCAATACCAGTGTGTGTTTCCAGAACGATCAGACATCGGCTTCATTTTGAGCGAAACAGATTGCTGACAGAGATTAGCTGTCGCATTAGAACACATATTTTATAATTTATTACTGTTATTATTATTATTATTATTATTATTATTGCAGCAACTAGGAGTATAAAATAAATTCTTATTACTGAAACAATTATCATGTCTGTGTGACTTTTCTGGAAGGATTGTCTGTCTATTTGTATGTCTATCTTTTTTGCTGTGTTTTTGCTCCCACGGCTGTCTGCTTGTCTGTCTGTCTGTCTGCCTGCCTGCCTTTCTGTCTGTCTGTCTGCCTGCCTGCCTGCCTGTCTATCTTGCTGTCTGTTTTTGTCTGTCTTTCTTTGTCTATTGTGTCTATCTGTCTGTCTGCCTGTCTGTCTCTTAACTCCTCCTTGCATTTCCATTATGCCACTCTACACCATAATAAGGACTTGTGTATTCACTGTTTGTCTTTCTGCCTCTGTATCTTAGCCCTAGCTATCAGCCGGCCCTGTAAAGTCGGCAAGTGGGAACAGAAGATGTTAGACAGTGAGGCAAAACAGAAGAAATGAGATTTGCATAGACTGCAACAGTTCAGGGCTACCGACGTTTGTCATGTGCAAGGGGCTGGGGAGGAGATAGCAGCATTTGCATATTTGTAATTTCATGCTAAAGATGACTAAGAGCACTCTTCCAGACATCCTGTCTGTCTGTGGTAAATGTCTGATCCATATGCTGAGTAACTCGGCCTGTCTTTCAGTCAGTTCGTCTATTGGCCTGCATTTATGCAAGAAGTTATGAACTCACATTTTGCGAATCTCAATAGGTGACCCACCAACAGGGAGATGATAAAAGCATTGTTTAGAAGAGTAGCCAGCTGTTTCTAAATGAAGACTGTCGGGGTGAATGTGGAGTACTGTGTAGTCATATTGAAATTTTGAGAAAACTATAGAGTTTTTCCTCACTTGCTTTGCGTTTTGCTATCGCTGAAACTAAACTTGAGGCATATTTTTGTGTGTATTTTTGTTCTTTGTGTAGAGTAAATGAGGAACTGGGTGGCTCAAGGGTACCGTAAATATAGCATTATATTATAGTATTAAATAGATAAAGAAATAAATTATTGACAATCAAGTTTGTAACATAATTAATTTCAATTTTCATTTCGCTACCAGCAAAGCTGGTTGTCAGCCATATCCCTGACGGCTGTCTCAGCCATATCCCTAGCGGATATCTCGACCATATCTCTGACGGCTGTCTCAGCCATATCCTTAGCGGATATCTCGACCATATTCCTACGGCTGTCTCAGCCATATCCCTAGCGGATATTTCGACCATATCCCTGACGGCTGTCTCAGCCATATCCCTAGCGGATATCTCGACCATATCCCTGACGGCTGTCTCAGCCATATCCCTAGCGGATATCTCGACCATATTCCTGACGGCTGTCTCAGCCATATCCCTAGCGGATATCTCACCATATCCCTGACGGCTGTCTCAGCCATATCCCTAGCGGATATCTCGACCATATTCCTGGCAGGTGTCTCAGCCATATCTCTGATAAGTGTTTCAGTCATTTCTCTGACAGTTGTCTCAGCTTTATTCTTGGCAAGTATGTCAGCCATATCCCTGTTAGGTGTTTCAGCTATATCCCTGACAGGTATCTCAGCCATATCTCCGGCAAGTGTCTTTGCCGTATCTCTGGCAGGTATGTTAGCCATATCTCTGACAGGTGTGTCAGCCGTATCTCTGACAGGTGTCTCAGCCGTATCTCTGACAGGTATGTCAGCCGTATCTCTGACAGGTATGTCAGCCGTATCTCTGACAGGTGTGTCAGCCATATCTCTGGCAGGTATGTCAGCCGTATCTCTGAAATGTGTGTCAGCCATATCTCTGACAGGTATGTCAGCCGTATCTCTGACAGGTATGTCAGCCGTATCTCTGGCAGGTATGTCAGCCGTATCTCTGGCAGGTATGTCAGCCGTATCTCTGACAGGTATGTCAGCCGTATCTCTGACAGGTATGTCAGCCGTATCTCTGAAACGTGTGTCAGCCGTATCTCTGGCAGGTATGTCAGCCGTATCTCTGAAACGTGTGTCAGCCATATCTCTGACAGGTGTGTCAGCCGTATCTCTGACATGTGTGTCAGCCATATCTCTGACAGGTGTCTCAGCCATCTTCCTGGCAAGTATCTCAGCCATATACCTGGCAGGTATCTTTGAAAATTTTGCCCACTTTGTAGTCTGTTACTGAAGGCAACATGAAGGACCCTGGCAAAATCTAACACAGCATCTCCTGTATAATAAATTAGCTGTGCAGACGTTGTTACATGAACTAAAATGAGATCGTAGTGCAAAGGAAATACTATTGTTTTTTAAGTCTGCAGGAAGGAAAATAGAAAGAGCCGAACATGGTCCATGTTTGTAATTCAGTAGCTGAAGCTTTACAAACTAGTGACAATAATTCAAAAAGGGAAATAAACATATTTTGACCACATCATTTGTCACAACACCACTGCTGTAAAGATATGCTGGACATGAAGATCGACGGAAAATTAGCGAGAGGAAGACAGCGGAGAATGTGGACGGATGACATCGAAAACTGGAAGAATCTGCCTCTTGGAGAAATGCATCAGAAGAGTCGAGGAGAGAGATAGATGATGAGTCACTTCCAGTCGGTGGGAAAGGTGACACGAGAAGAAGAAGAAGAAGAAGAAGAGGGAGAAGATGCTGGAGCTTTGTAAAGTTTCTCACTACTCCAGGTTGTCTAACAGATGTAAGGGAAGATGCGATACCCACTTTGACTCGCTCCTTAAACCTCTGAAAGTAGTGTAGATTGATCATTGGCATGTAACAATTATCAGACCAACAAGATTAAAATCATATCAGATATTTCAGATATTAAGAAAATGATTTGGCAACTGTACAACTGTACACATGATTGTAAAACATGGGGATTCTTTCAAAACGAAATATCAGTATTGTCTTACAGCACAGTATTGAAATTCAGTATCCATGCGGGGGAGAATACGACTATAATATTCAGTCAGGTTCTTTTTGTTTCCTCGTTGGTCTTTTTAAAAGGAAAAAGAATGATATTAATACTACTTAGTGTGATATTATCTCAGCATGTAGGTCCGAAACTATCTTGAATTTCTCACTTGTTTCATACTTCCCATTTTAATTATTTATCATACCTATTTAACAGATACTATAGTCGGTTTATGGAGTTCCATTCGATACAACAATTGTGCATTTATTCGAAATTGACGCAAGATATTTAATACAATTGAAGAGTGTATGGTAGATTCATAAGGTATATGCGGACAGAAATGTTTCGAATAGCATCAAAACAAGGAAGTCTCAAGAAACATTGATGAGAGAGAACTTGATTATTATCCATAGTCTTGCCTATTGTTTCTATAGTTTAGTGCGGATTTGCCCACATGTGTGTGCTATTTGTTATTTGTCCACTCACTGCAAATAGATGGATTTTTTGTTTGTTTGTTTGGGGGGGGGGGGGGGGGAGGGCCCCTTTTTTCCTGGCTTTCAAA
>JBCAUA010141663.1:5397-38857 GCA_038406235.1 Peronia verruculata
CCCCCCCCCCCCCCCCCCCCCCCCCCCCCCCCCCCCCCCCCCCCCCCCCCCCCCCCCAACCCACCCACGAGTTATACGAAATTAGATTGGGGTCGAAGTGGCTATGGTGAAAACAACTCACGTCGGTGAGGTTGTGGCCGGGATCGACCCGCAAGTCCTTCTATTAGGGGATGGAGGGACATGAAAATCAATACCTGCATTTTTTTCAGTGACTCAATGGTCCTTTGACTTCCTCTGGGCAGGAGAGCCCGACGTCTAGCCTTCTCGGAAAAGGGTTAATATATCTCGGAGGCCCCGTTTGTACCTGCCGCACGTTAAAGAACCCTTGGCAGTTCAGAATCGATGAAGAGTAGGTGGAGTACCGGTGTCCGAGGAAAATTTCCAAATTCCAAAATTCTATCTTCGCCAGCCACTTAGAGCAGAGATAATCCCACTTTCTTAGGACTGAGAAGTTTAAGAACAAAAAATCAATATGAAAACACTGATGACGACAATGGAATCAATTGCCATAAATTCCCGGCATGACCTTTCAGATAATACTTTTATTAGCCTACATACATAATACTTATATAATACAAGAGCAGCTATGCTGATATATGAACAATACCAGTAAGAGGGAGACAGTGACACATTATGTATTTTCATGTATATATTAAATAAATAAATAAATATAAATATTTAAACACATTCTCTGAAGGTAAAAACTGCTTTTCTTGTAAGATTAGATGTCAAAAGTGCCTTTGAAACCAAAAACAGAAAAATGATAATTTATGCCATTTTATCCTTTCGAAGTCCGTATCTCCACTGTGAGTTTTCCGTTTTACGACTCATTTCGATTGGCAGGGACACAAATATGTTTAAAAATAGAAGAAAGAAAGAACGGTAACGGCCATAAAGAGGAGCGGTGATAGATGGTATTCGTATGTTGTTTAGTTTTTATGTGTGTCTTTAAGTAATATATATATTTTTTTTGGTCGTTTAGCAGGCTCAAGGACAATACAGGTGTTATACATGTGTTATGCATTCCAAAGGGACAAGCTCAAACGCAACGGAAAGAATCAATACTTGTTGTTCAAATAAGATTCATGTATTACGCAATCTCTCAGTCTCTGTCTTTCTGTCTCTCTCTCTTTCTTTCTTTTTCTATGTTCCTTCTCGAACACCCCAGTATCTCTTCTCTCTCTTTCACTGTGACTCGCCTCGTTCGTTTTGCCGTCACAACTCTTTTTCCCCATCTTTCTTTCTTTCTTTCTTTCTTTCTTTCTTTCTTTCTTTCTTTCTTTCTTTTCCTTTGTATATTTATTAGTGTCTCTATTTTCCCATCTTCCTCGTTCTCTTTTTCTACCCAACCACAGTCTTTCTCTCTCACGCTCACCCTCTCTTCTCTCTGGTTTGTTCACCCCGGGGTTTATAAATAGGTTCTCTGCTCCCACCTGCAGGTGGTGTAAGCCCGCCATCGGTGGGGTGTCTCTCATGGAATGCCATTCTCTTCATTCCAGGGGAGACATCTCTTCTCTCACTCTCCTTGCTCCTGTCTTCTGTCCCGCTTTCTTTCCTGTCTTTCTCTTGACTTGTAAACGTATCTTACCGTGTTTGATACAATATAGCCGTAATCGTGCTGATGTGTCGTTAAACCCCATCACAACCAACCAACCATCTCTGGTTTGTCCTCTAAAGCAGCTTTTTTTTTTTTTTTCTCTCAGATGAGGTTGTTGGGTCGGTCGAAATAACATCAAGGAAACGTCTATACTCATTCCTCCCTTTCAATATATTGTCAGTCAACAAACTATTCGCAGCGTTAAACGAATGAGATACAGCACTTAATCAACCCTCGGGGCAGAATAAAAAGAAAGAAAGAAGGAAAGAAAGAAAAAAAAAAGAAAGAAAGGAAGAAAGAAAGATTTGATAGTATAACTAGAAATCATTGTTGAATATCAGTCACCTTGCAATGAAACTATGTATATTGACAGAATGTCAGTCACCAGTAAAAATCTGTGCTTTATAGTCTTTTTTCCAAAAAAATATAAACTGGTAAATATTCCATTTATAGCCTATAGCTTATAGTCTTATTAATGTTTGTGATACTGGACTTGGAGAGATAACAGCTTTATCTCAGCTCGTCCTGCTGTTCTTAATCCTCCTACATAAGTGTATGCCACATATATTATATATTAAACTCTGACAAGGGATTATTTAAATGTTAGATAGTCTGAGGTAATAAAAGATGTAAATGGCGAACAACATGCAACTGGTCTAGTTACACAGCTGATTTCAGTGTATACTGTCGAATTTCGATATTGATTAGAAGTACTGGTATTGCTGTTATTATACCATCATTCTGTTTCAACCGCTAAGCCGGGCACTAGAGAGTTAAGTCGCCTTCTTTGAGATTTTCGGTAAGACAGAGAGAAGCAGTGATTGTCAGCCCAGCTGCGCAGTCCTGGCCACATAAGGTCAAGAGGTGAAACCCACTTGTAGGCTGGCTCGAAATTGAGGTCAGGAAGACGTGACGTTGGATGTGGCCTAAATTTGCGTTGTGTTGACTGCCAGTGTAAGTTGAGGCGTAGATCTATATCTGGAGAGAGGACACCATTCGCCGGTTTTCAATGAAATCATTTACTCTATCCGTGTATCGTACCGTATCTAAGACGAATTAGACCAGTATAATCTTTTGTCCTATCGCCGAGCCTTTCCCATTTTTCCATGAGGCAATGGTACAGCTAATCAAATTTATTTTCGATTTTTTTTTTTCTTGACAAAATAAGTAAACTTAACCATAGATTTCTGGATTGTTTGTTTTACTTCTGAGGGGAAACCCCCCCCCCCCTCCCCTTCCTTACCACATAGTGTTGTAATATTCATCCCTACTCCCAACGGCAAAAAAATAAATAAAAAAATATATAAAATAAAAATAAAATAATAATAATTAAAACAAAAGCGTGGGAACGGTTGGAATGACAATGTGAGAAGGAAAGCAATACTGCTATTAAAGTTTTGCAACTCATATGGATGATAAAGAGCCAGCTTAACGGCAACATCACCTGGCAAAATTATCCCGGCGACAAGACAGTTAAAGAGGCTACAGGATCTTTATGGTATTGTGGCACATGGATCTACCGTGTACCGACCATAGACAGAGGATTTTACGCAGTGTAGGCTGAAGTGATACCGATATAATGTGTGTGAGGTGAATTAAAGTGTTGTTCCCACTCAAAGCCAACAGTGCTGCAATGTGTTCCCGGATACAATCCTCGAGATAGTCCGGCCCTCCCTCCCCTCTTTAGAATGGGAGGAGTCCTAATTCAGAATGAAATAAATACCACGAGTGCAGGCCTATTGCTTCGACAGCACGAAACGTTGTGCTTAAGTTATTTCAAGAATCTTTGAACGGATTGTGTACAAACCCGGAGAGTTAAACTTGTTTTCGGGTTGTTGTAGATTCTTTCAGAACTTCGAGTTCGACGATGTAGGCCTGCACACAGTAACCTGAACCAAAAGTATAACAGATGTCCTTCACACAAGCTAGCATGGATTTGTTTGGAAGAAGTGTCAGCTCTTAACATTGCCGTAATTATCTACGTATATTGTGGCATTGGCTTTCAAAGGACCTGAATGGTAGGCTTCGTGCTGTTCACAGTCGAAGATAGCATTGTATTTATCAGGTCTGTAGTGGCTGCAGTCAACAAAGACCAACTAACTGAGGAGTTTGATTAAAAAAAAAAAAAAAAGTGAAAGCAGTCGGTCACTCAGTTTGCAAGGGAAAACAAGTGAGTATGTAAATTAATCAGTTTATCTGTAAATTGGTTTGTAAATAAATGAGTAAATGAAAAAGTATTAAATAAATGAATGAATGACCACACTACATAAGTAAGTGAGCCAGTGAGCAGATGAATAAATAAATGGTAAGTACGTAGGTAAGTAGGTAAATAAGCAAGTAAATAAGTAACAAACCAACTAGGTAACTAGCTCGCTAGCCAACTAACTAACTAACTAACTAACTAGCTAACTAACTAACTAACTGACTGACTGACTGACTAACTAACTGAATGAGTATAGGCAGACAAAAGAGAGTGAGTGAAGATGCGAATGAATATCTGAATAAGGGAATATGTGAGTGAGTGAGTGAATGAGTGAGTGAGTGAGTGAGTGAGTGAGTGAGTGAGTGAGTGAGTGAGTGAGTGAGTGAGTGAGTGAGTGAGTGAGTGAGGAAATAAGAAAAATAGCGATTATGTTGATACCAACATTTAGAAAGATAATACTGTCTGGACAAAAAAATAGACATACATATACAAATTGACTGCTATCTTATATATTCCATCGACACGAGAAGGCTCCACACGTTTTTTTTTTTTTTTAAGCCATTCATGGTCGTGTTGGTAGAGAATTCAGTTCTGGCCATTTCAAACAAACATCAACCAAAATTGTTACCTTAGATTTTGCAATTACCTCCTTTGAATGTTAAAAACCGGAGGGACAAATAATTAATTGCCATTTTTGCTGTTGTTGTTTTGGTTTGGTTTTTGTTTTTTAACTGTTGTTTAATTGTGACTCTTTTCAGCTAACATAGTTTAAAATATTTGTTATAGTCGCTACTGTGAAATGCATGCCTGCATGTAAACATACATTTACATGCCTGCACAGTTAGGCAGACAGACAGACAGACAGACAGATAGACACACACACACACACACACAGACAGACACACAGATACACAGACAGATAGACATTTATAAAGATATAGGTACTTATTTCATTTTTTCTCTCTTCCCCATAGACTAAATGAGATAGAAAACAAAGTTGGCCATGTTCTCCCTTGTCCTACTGGTCCTGTGTATATCACACAGTGGCCTCCTACTGACAAATGCTCAGCACCCAGCCTGCACCATCCAGAACTGCTATTGTTCTCAATCTTCGTCATCTGTTCATCCTGACGTCACCTGCTTCGTCCAGGCTATTAGCTCATATGACGAAACTGTGCGGACCTTACCATCGGACCTCGTGTCTTTAACACTGACATGTTCTGATTCGAAGAGACCAAGTCTGCAGTCTGGCGGCATACTGTCCCGATTTTCATTGCTACAATTCCTTACAATAGAAGATTGTCAAATAGACCTTTTAGACAAAGAATCCCTCAGTGGTTTATCAAACCTTTCGAATCTAACAATCACTAACAGTGCCATAACTCATGTAGAAAATAATGTATTTCTTCCTTTTAGCCAACTAAAGGCATTGAAAATCGTTAATGCAGGAATAGCCTATCTTCCAGACATATCGAATCTCACAGAATTGTTGTATCTCAATGTCTCAAATAATGGGATACGCCACATTAATTTGAGCGAGTTTACAAGCGTGGAAGACCATGAGTCGTCTTTACTGAATCTCAGAGAGATAGACCTGAGCTATAACCAGCTGGGATCTATGCCTCTCACACTCCTGCGGAGATCTCCACACCTAGAACATCTGCTGCTTATGAACAATGGCATAACCGATTTGGAAATACCTGAGGATTTGGAACTGAAAAATTTAACCATTTTGGATGCCAGGCAAAATCTGTTGGAAACAGTTGATTTTCCAAGGTAAGTAGGCCTATGTTTTTCACCTGTCTCCGTATATGATACCATCTCCCCTGCATTTCTTTCTTGCACTACGTTTTCCCCGTGTTCCTTCCTTCCTTTTTGTATTAAGATTTCGGATGATATTAATTTGTCTCCTTTCTTACTTTCATAAGTGTTGTGGAAATATAAGGTTCATTTTTGGTTGCATAATTACCGAGTTTCCGTTTAAACTCAGTTCTAGAACAATTCATGGCATTTTGAAAATAAAGTAAATTCATCTGCATTTGAACCAGATTTACGCAGTTCCAATCTTTTCTGATTAAGTAATCCCCCCCCCCCCCTCACACACACACTCTGTTTCCTCTATTTTCTGCTTGGCCGAGGAAAAGGGGAGGGGGGGGGAGGGGGGTGGGCAGGAGAAAAAGAAAAAGGGTTGAAAGAGATAAAAATTTCAGATTTTGTAATATCAAGCGTTTTTCTTTCATTAGAGATATCGCCTTCAGAATAAGAGTCACCAATAAAGACCATTGCGCAAATAACAATATTAGACAGTGCGCTTAAAATGCTAGTATACCAGCCACTGATATGTCACGGTAGAAATACTTGCTCTTGAAAACCGTATCACCAATAGCATTACTTAAGACCTTGTCTGGAATAGCTGTCTTCAAAAATAAATTATAGGCATTATTATTAGATGATATCTACTTGATATTTGTTTCGTTTTTCTTGCCCTCTGCAGACTGGCTCAGGCGCGTGGCTTGGTGGAGCTGCGACTTGAGGGCTCTGGCCAACCTCTACAACACGATGGTCTGACCCACTTAAAACATCTTACAGAGATATCTCTGATCAACTTCGCCATCACCGATGCTGTATGGGATGAACTCAACTCCACGGCCCTGGCCAGGCTTGACCTGACCAACAATGAGCTCTCGTCGATAGATATCACACAGCTTCCTGCTCTCAGAACCCTCCGGCTGGCTATGAACAACATATCCAGCGTTGCTAATACAACGTTCGTCAATCAGCCAGGCCTACTGCTCATCAATGTGTCCAGAAACAACATATCTGCCCTGCCGGCTGGAGTATTTCAAAATAATACTAATCTCAGAGCGCTAGACGTCAGTAGTAATAAGATAGCAGCCTTGAGGTCAGATGTATTCAAAGGCCTATACTCGCTTTTCTATGTAGATTTTAGCTACAACTTACTTCCAACACTCCCTTACCTAGTCTTCAAGGATCAGGCCTCTATGTTTTTCTTATATCTCCAGGGTAACAAGCTGACATTCCTGCCGAAGTTGTCCTACATGCCCGCTCTCAATCTTTTAAACATCAGCCAGAACAGCCTTAAATCATTAACATCATACCATCTCTCTCAGCTGACAGAACTTCAATTTCTATATGCTAATGACAACAACTTGACTATGTTAGAGCCAGGTTTGTTTTCCTCAACGCCTGGTCTGTTAGAAGTTTGGCTTCAGAACAATCAAATTTCAACCGTGGGATCTCTCGGCCCCCATGCAAAATTACACTCTCTGCGATTGGATGATAATCGATTGACAGATTTCTACACTGTGTCGCCATTCGCTCAGTTATCGAATCTCAAGTATCTTTTCTTAGACGGAAATGCATTTGAAAGGATAAAACTCCACACATTTCCGCCTTCTATCGAAATGCTACTTCTCGACAGGAACCGGCTGACAACTCTTTTTTCTACAAGTTTCCAAGACCTTCCGAATCTCAAAATGGTGTCGATGACGAGTAACAATATGATCATGTCTCTTCCGCTTGTGTCAGTTAACAACTTTGGTGACCATCATCCAAAACCCAATTTTCATATCGGGTTCAATGTCTTTCTGTGTGACTGCAATATGGCGTATCTGAAAGTTATCGCAGAAGATGGGTATTCACAGCCGGCTTTTAACAAATTTTATCCGAAATTTTCTGGTCTTGAATATTCCATGTGTATAACTCTCTTCAATCGACAGTCGTACACACCTTTCAATGAGGTCCCTCTCAGTGATTTTGTATGCAGCTATAGAGAAACTTGGTGCGATCTTTGGTGCGATTGTTGTTCTCAGAATGATTCGTGTGATTGTGCGTTCACCTGCCCGGCTGGCTGTGAATGCTATTATGGCGGATCAGGATTCAAGAAATACTATTATCACATCAACTGCGATTTTAGAAACTTTACTCAGGTTCCGAGTCAAATTCCGTCGAGAGCAGTCATCGTGCGACTGGATGGCAACGACTTCCAGCACCTTCCATTTTCATCTCTCAGTCACCTGCGAGACACAGAAATCCTCCAGTTGAATGGGAGCAAAGTCACAGATATTGATACTGGGACGTTTGACGACATCACGGCTCTTGAAATATTGCGACTAGAAGACAATCTTCTGGAGACAGTGCCCGAAAATCTATTTGGAAACTTGACCAGCTTGAAGGAATTGTACTTGCACAACAACCAGATCAAATATATTTCTCCTCAGGCTTTTTCGAGGCTATTGTCCGTGGAAACGATTACACTGCACAACAATAAATTAATTCTGTTGGACGACATCCTGCAAGTACCAACGTCTCTGTTCTCCTTAACATTGTCGGAAAATCCATGGGCTTGCAACTGTGACGTTGCTAGAGTGATCTTAAGGGCGATTCAAACAACTGCCATAGATGACAAGAAGAGAATGTGCTGCTTTGTCTACGGAGACATCAGCCTCAACGGGTCCAAGATTGACATGTTTAATGAATCACTCGTCCTGTCCGTGAGATCGAGACTAGAAGAAACGAAGCTAAATGTCGAAAACATCAGCTTTATCTCCTTTAGGGAAGACGTGATGCCAGATGGAAATTTGTCCTATCTACAAAATTACCCAGAACGAGAATGCTTTCCCCTGTTGAACTACGACTACGATGAAATGTGTATCTTCCCGGTTGGCAACAGCACATATCTGTGGGCTCCACGATCCGCAGGAATCTCGGCTGGCGTTATAGCCCTCATTGCAATTGTTGTCCTTTTACTACTCACAGCTTGTTTGGTGGTGGTTATCATGGTGAAGCACAGAGAGTTCCAGGCCTGGGCATTCGTAAAGCTGGGAGTTCGGATATTTGACGAGAAGGTTCGTTTTGAATACTGCTAATTTTGTTCTTAAGAGTATCCAGTTTGCGGCCTCAGTGTTGTATTTGGCTTTTTACAGTCCTAGGTCGATCAATGGGTCTCACGTTTTTTCATCGTCAATAACTTCAAATGTCTTCATTTACTTGTCTTTGTTTCACTTTATTGTTACAAAGACCACCAAAATGATAAAAAAAAATAATAATAATAATAACCACTGATTACCTATTCATTCAATCCCAATAATGTAAGTCTTTGTTATTGCAAACAATACTAGCTGCTTCATTAATAATAATCCCTTGGAATTATAACTTTTTTTTCCTTTTAATTGTCTGATCCCACAGAGCAGCCCCCCCCCCCCCTTTCTTTTTCCCTGTTCGAACAACATGACTTCAGCTTTGTGAGCTCCAGAGTAGCATACTTGAAGTAACCTTGACAGTGTCAAACAACAGCTTTAAGAGTGCAGAATTAGTTGTATTTACTAATTTCTTTCCTCTTGGGAATGTTGCGCTCTTTGTTAACTGAATCTTTAAACTTAGTTTATGTTTTCTTCCATTTTGCAATATACACAGAAACAGCTGGACAAGGAAGATGCTCAGTCCAAAGCATTTGACGCATTCATCTCCTACAGCAGCAAAGATGATCTGTTTGTGGCTAAAACTTTGGTGCCGGCCCTTGAGGCAGAAGGAAGAAGGTATGAATGAGTCTCTACATTTAATTGTCCTTCCTCACCATCTCCTCGCTCTTCCATGGCTTCCTATCTTTGAGTCCTGTCCTACCGGCTCGTTCCGGCTTCATTCCTTCATCATCTCATTCTGAACAACCAGTCAACTAGCTAGCCGAGTGCACCATTGCCTCAGTCATTCAACTAATGATTCGGCCAAATAGCAAAGATCCTAAGAATGGAACAAGATGCATAGATAAACCGTCCTCAATCATGAAGAGAGAGAGAGGGGGAGAGAGAGAGAGAGAGAGAATATCATCATTAACTTATCTACTGATATGTCAGCTGTTTGTTGGAGTTACAAAGTGGGTTTGGATTAATCAGACCTACATCACGATTCATTATCTCACACGGGCAACGCCCACCAGCAGGAACTAAATCAATGTCTGTTTTAAAGGAGAAGATTGAATTTGGAGGAAACAGCATTAGAGCCGACACTGGGCTCAATTAAAATACATTGACTTGGCCGAAAAGAACATAGTTCAGATTACTCTGTCTCATATCCTCTCCGTGGTAATTATACTTTATAACAGCGGCCCACTGAAATTATATAGCTAAATGCATGTGTATCTGGATTATAATTTTTGTTTTGTTGTCAAATATAGAATAAAAATCACCACTGATTAAAAACGAATGAATAATATGTTTTTCTTTTGTAGATTGTGGAGGACTCGAGGCTTAGTGATAAGTTTCCTACTGTCTTTTCTTCTGAGTTCTGGACCATTCGTTTCTATGTAGCCTCTTTACGTGGTTTGATTTTTTATCTACATTAATTTTGAGATCGATTTGCATTACCTTTTTGATTATTCTAAATCTGATCACAGATATCGTGTATGTGTCCACTACCGTGACTTCCCTGTTGGCCAGATCATTACGGACACCATCTACCGAGCCATAGAGAACAGCAGCAGAACCATATTACTGCTGTCCCAGAATTTCCTGGAGAGTGAGTGGTGCCGATTTGAGTTCCAAGTGAGTGTGTTGTTGTTGTCATCATTATTGTATCATGACGGGTCACGCTGTTCCGGGATATAGGCCTGGGGCCGTTACTCCACTTAATCAAACCACGAGACAATTTGACCATACCATGTCCCCAGTAACTGCCTCACCTCACTAGATCATCCGAACTTCTTTTCGAGGAGCTCTGTGGTTTTCACCTTAGCCTATTCCTTTTCCTTGTCGATCCCATGCTGTAGCATGTGTAGTACATGTAATGCCACCACCTGGCACTCTCGGCCCTACACAGTGCAACTTGATTGTCAATTTCTTGCTCTGTTAAGTCCCCCCTCCCTTTTTTTTTTTTTTTAATAGATCTCATTGTCTTTCTTTTTTTTTTTTTTTTCTCATCATATTTTGAACATTCGTGAACAACGAGTAAGGACGTTTTGAACTTTTCTGGATATATCTTTGTTGATGGTCTCATAATTTGTTAGACTTATTGACTTATTGCTTGTAGTCTTTGTGAGTTAGGTAGAGAAAATTGTCTGCACTTGTACAGAAGGTGGGACTACGAAAAGAAATCTTACTCCTCTCTTTCCCTCTCCACCCACAAATATACATGTACATACACATGGTCATGCACGAGATATAGCAGAAAATGAAACAGAAGTAAACAGTAAGAACAAAATGCATGGGTCTGGAATGGAAAACGACAAATTGAAATGGAAGCATTGTTACACAGATGACACAGAAACGCTGCAGACTCATTTGACGTCAAACAGTTTTCAGATCTCGTAGAGAGAGAAAACAAAATGACATAAATAAACAACTCCTGACGTAGTTTTTGTCCGGATACATGAGCATGGGGTAAATACTTGACCGTCCAAGCGTGAGCAGGGAGACTCTTAACTGCGAAGTTGCTAATTCCACTTAGAGACAAGTGCTGTCATTGAGCAGATTGCCCTACTTTGTACCACATTCGACGCCCAAGTACATACTGTTTTGAAATGCGCTTTGTTTTTCCTTTTCTTTAGAGCTATTTTCCTGCCTGCGGCATATCCTTTCAAAATTCAGTTAAGTTCTCCATGTCACTTTCTCGGAGGGAATCCATTGCAGTTTGTCCTGCTCTTCAGTGTGAAGTGCACTCAGTTTTAAGTGCTCGTCCTCATGGATTTAAACTATGGTATTTATAACCGGATCTTAGGGACGGAAAAACACTTTTCCCTTCTGGAAATGCATTCTTGAAAGTTTGCTCTCAACTCATGAAACTGCGTTGCAAAAGCTGTCGAACCACCCTAACGAGTCTGAATTTCACTGTCACATTCTGTTCATCATTTGATTTTATCTTTCCTAAAAGATGCCAGTAACAAAATTACAAAGGATTGGCAGCAGTCTTAAATAAAGTGCCCTTGAATTGTTAATGAAAATGGTTCTAATGTTCATGGGTAATATTAAATCTTCCTGCTCATGAAAGCTAACACATAAAATTAAATCTTGTCCCAGAGTTTGGAAAGAAGCAGCTTCAAATGGGTTGTTTCACATAGACAGCATAGACTCGTTATTTGCTATAACCTACTGAAAGAATCTTGGTATTTTTTCTCGTCAAAGTGGTACTGTCATTGCTTAATGGTATATAATTGACATGGTATACTTTCTGAACAACACACTCGGTTATGCAAGCTTTAATCCCCTCTAACATATGTCTGCTGCTATGCTAATTTTACCATCTATCATTGATGCCTTTCTCTCTCCTTTGACAGTCTTTTCCCACCTGTCGAAGCAAAACATGACAACTAAGCTTACTTCTATGCATGTTACTAGCGAATGTAGTGTCTTAAACCCAAGTTGCAATAGCTGTTTAAGTAGATGAAATAAACTCCGTATGGTTGTAGCCTGGGCTGGCAAAGGATTGATTTCTACACTCTTCTTGTCCTTCAACGAAAGTTTTACTCTCCTTTTTCCATATATTCCAACCAGACTGCTCACCATCATATCCTGAGAGAAGGTTCTCATAGACTCATCATTGTGGTCTTGGGTGATCTACCTGAAAACTTGGTGGACCCCGATCTAAAGGTGAGTTCTTTTCTGTGACCTGAGGGATGATACACGGGCATGATCATCATCTCATCATCTGAGCTGACATTAACAGTTCATTTTAAGGTCCCGTGCATAATTTACTTATTAACTTTGTATGTGCGTGTGCGTGTGTGTGTGTGGGGGGGGGGGGGAGGACTCCAAGGAGATGGACAGAAGATCATTTTGTTACTGGTGGGACTATCTCCTAGAAAGTCTTCATGGAGCTGGTTCTTTGTTTGCTTGTTTGTATGGTTTGCTTGAGTGTATTTTTCCTGAGTGGCTTTAGTCAAACCTCTGTAATTCTTCTTCCTTTTATTTTGCTTATAGGTGCATCTGAAATCAAACACCTACCTGAAGTACGAAGATCCTTGGTTCTGGGAGAAACTTTACTTTGCCTTACCTGACATTAGGGATAGAGAAGCTCGTGGAGATGACGGTCCCATGGACGTAGCCAGGGCCATGCGCATTTTGTCCGGAGCTGAGGAAGAGAATGGTAACACCATAGAACAAGTCCATGGGGACAACAATAAAGCTGATCCAGAAATAGCAAAAGAAAAATTTGGCTTTGAAAACGAAGTTAATGAAATATATGGCCACGGACGAGAGTTCAAAAATAACAACATTGAATTTCATCTCAACAAAGCTTCTGACGGAATAGAAGACAAAGGTACACTTCCTTTTAATCAGGTTGAACGTGATATTAAAGAAAATGGTGGGTTTGTGGACAATCAGCCTAATGTGGCAGACAAGGAGGATGGGAGAAAGGAAGGTCATGCCGATTGGATTCATCGTTTGCTGAATGGTGCCAAGCACGAGGGCTCTCATTGGGGGAAGGCTGAGGATGTTGTGGGATACGGTGAAGAAGAAATCAACCAAGCTGAAAATGGTTCTACAAAGGAAAGGACAACGAATGTCCATAGTCTGAAGAATAGCAGTCCAATACATCGGGATGGACATGACATATCTGTAAAAGCAGATGTGCACATTCAGGATGGTTTTGAAGATAAGACTATTGGTGTAATGAGCATAAACAAGGAACTTGAGGACAATGGTGGGAAATTAGTGAACAAGAATAATGAAGCAAATGGAGTTCCGGACATGTTCACCTCACTTGATACAGATGGCGATGGTTGTGCCACTGAAAACTTCTGTGGTGAGGACGAGGATGAAACATGTGCCTATTATGTGGCGGACTACGACATGGATCTTGCAAATGATGCCAACAGGATTGCGCGAGCAAACTTTGGGGATACCGACTCCGGTTTGGCTAGTGATGGTGGGGAAGAACGAGAGGCCGATTTTGAAGGAGATGTGGTAGAAAATGTACCTAAATATTCGGAGATCAATCAGTCTCTGAGAAAACGTCCTAGTGCAGAACACGATCTTTACCTCAGCATTGAAAACAATGATCTCTCCTGTCCTCGGGATTCTAGGGATCCTCAAAGTATAGAGAAAGATGAATACGTCAGCTGTGAAACTGACAGATTTGCTAGTGTAGAGAGTGGTGCTCTCCCTGCCATAGGGAGCGATAGTCCTACTAGTATTGATAGCAGTGGTGTAGCAAGTATTGACAGCCGTGGTCTGGCCAGTATTGAGAGTGGTGCCTTAGCTAGTATTGACAGCAATAATCCAACTAGTATTGAAAACAGTGGTATCGCTAATATTAAGAGTGGTGGGCCTGCTCAGATTGACAGTAATAGTCTTATCGGTCTTGACAGCAGTCGACTCGTCAGTACTGAGACCAAAGGTTCCGCCAATATTGAAAGCAATGGTCAGGCCAGCATCGAAGGTGGCGTTCTCTCCAGTATTGATAGTGGTGGTCAGGCCAGTACTCAAAGTATTAGTTTGGGTAATATTGAAAGCGGTGATCTGACCGGTACTGAGAGCACTGTCTAGACCGAACCATACGTCTAGACTGAGCAATATGAAAACATTAGTCCTAACAGTATTGAGAGCAGTAATGCAAACGGTGGTTCGTCAGTATTGACAGCTATGATTACTTATTATAAAGATCCATTCAAACAAAGAGTATTTTAATTAATGGAATGCTTATAATTATAGTCGTACGTTGTCTAACGAAACAAGACAAGATGACATAGACGAAACATAGTGTCTAAAATAAGCAAGGACGTGAGATTCACAGATCAGGGAGAAGGCAGTACAAAGAGTCTATAAAACAGCAATTACAGCACCTAGGACTTAGTTGTAGATAATAACAGTATAGAGCCAGGAGACGGGGCATCAGCAACAAGAATGCCATGGTATTATTATGAAAACTATAATGAACTGAAGATTCTACCGGTATCAGAATAAGAATCTTGATGGCGAAGCCGATGAATTGAAATTATAATAATGCCACAAAGTGATGACTGATGATCTGATCAATAAGGCCCTCCCACCAGTGACGCACCGGTACTGGCAGTGAGTTCCAGCGTCAGCTGCGGGGTGGGTGGTGGGTTGGGGGGAGGAGGGGGGGGGGGTAGGAGAAAGGCGTTTGGATTGGTGCTAGGGGTGAGTGGCTAGATCCCAACCCAAATAAACAAATTTCTGCATCTTTTTTTTTTCTACTTCTTCTTCTACTTTTTCTTCTTTTTTTTTTTTTTTTCTATATTTTGTTCTTGTCCTCCCTTTCTCATCATTGACAGCATTTGTATGTCGGGCAAAATGAGGCCGGTTTTATTATTTAGGGCGGTAGTGATCATGGTATTGTTATCATTCATGAGTGACAATAGAAATATTATTACTCAGGGTAAAAATTGTAGTGATAATATTACCATTTATGGCGGTAACAACAGTGCCAGTATTGTCGTGCATGACAGATACGTAAGTGATAACGATGTGATGTAGAATAATAACGGCAGTGATAATGTTAGCCTACCAGTCAATAATACCAGTAACACTAAAATATAATGTTTTTTATTCACTGTAATTGCGACAGTGGTAATGTTATTTATGCGGGGTAATGAAAACGGTGGTGTTTTCATCATGCATTGGCGTAATGCATGTTTTTGTGATAACGTTATTATACAGGCAAAGACAAAAGCGGTATGTTATCGTGCAGAACAATGCTATGATCGTACCAGTCCATTGAAAATTGCCTAATGTTATCATTCGGCTCAGTAATGTAATCCTGCATCTGCACGGTATTATCAATTATGGGGGGGGGGGGGGGGGTAATGTTAGCAGTATTTTGTTGATGACATGTTATCATGCAAATTAACGGGACTAGTGATTGTGTCATTGTCTTGCCGAATGACATCATCTAATCTAACGTACTTGAACACATCACCTTTGTGGTCACATTTGAATTATTTCTCCACCTAATCAAAACTGAATATAACTTTCCAAAGTAGTAAAAGACAACACAACACTTCCTTTTCATTTCTAAAACCGTGTTTCATTTGGCCATATGTTAAACGAAGGATCATGAGAACTTAATCTGTATTTTCTGGGAATAGTCATTTTCATAAAAACTATGTTTTGTCAATGGGTTTAGCGTTGGCGGCATTCCGGTATTTTCTTCATATTTTCTTGTTTCTCTTGATGTGTGGTCCTTTTCCTGTTGCAGTTGCAGTGTAGCTGTTGTTAAAAACCTTGCCAGTCAAATGTTACGTTCTTTTATGTCCTTATTGGCATTATAGAACCATTTTTTTTTTTTTTTTTTGTCTCGGTTATAAATAATTACGATCTTTATTTCGCAGCTGATCCAAGAATGCTTTTGAAAAAATCTTAGTCTCATTGTTTCTTTATTGTCAAGTAATGCTTCACATGTATTCGAGTATGCTGTTTAACATCCAACCAAATAATGTTTTCCATACAACAAGACAATGTTATTTTTCTTTTATTTCATACATTGTCGCAAACAAATGTGACCTTAAAATTTAAAGCACATGTTCATGCATCGATCTCCTATGAAACTTTACGCCCTACGCGAGTGATACATTACAAGCGAAATCTGTCTCGTGTGCAGTCGCATCCTATTCTCACATGTTAAAGAGCCTATTTAAAGTTGCTCATACGAAAATACAGAAAAATACCGTACGAGAAATTTTTTGACACAAAAAGAATATCAAAAGATTAGCCTCGGGTACTAAAATAGACCCCTTTTTGTGGTGCTTTTCAAGAGATAAACAGAACAAAGCAGAAAAAAAAAAAAAAACCCCAGAAAGGCAGCAGACTGACTTGTTAGAGTGACTGGCGATGCGCACAAAACATAACGGGGATAATTATACCAAGAAGCTTGGGTATCGTAAATTGATGTTGCTTTTTGAGATTATGTTATGATCTGTTTCATAGTTTTACCAGTGTTGTTGAAGCTATTTATGCTTCTTGCGTTTTTTATAAACCGGCCATTCGTAATGATTACATCTGTTTACATAGCAGTATTTTTTTTCTTTTTGTTTTTTATGGTTGTTGTTGCTTTGTTTTGTTTGTTTGTTTTTGGGGCTTTTTTTCTGATACGATGAAGTTCGTAATACTGTTTAAATCATATTTTTTTCTGTTGTACTATACATTTATGATGTGAAAATTTAGAACATTTTATTTATTTATTTATTTATTTTTTAAAGAAAATGTTAATGTTTGTCTGAAATGTGCATAAATATAAATATTGTACCGTGACACTGCCTTGCTTTCTATTATAATCTGTCATTAGTGTGGTCTTCGTGATCGAGAGAGAAGAGGAGGAAAGAAGACAAGGGAGAAGAGAAATGCAGTGGAAGGAAGTGGTGGAGATCGAAAAGAAATTTATCAGTTTCATAAATCTGAGAATCTGAGAAGAAATGTTGAAATAATTCTATCATCATGAAACCACTTGACCTGCAGTCACATCAAGACATCAATCTGTTTAACACTCTCTCACACACACAAACACACACACGCACATACGTCGGTACTCACCCTACCGGCCCATCCGTTCATATACGCATGCACACACACACATACACACACCACGCACACACACACACATACACACACACACACACACATACACACACACATACACACCGTGAATAAAGGCCTAATTAATTTTCCACCTCTAAATTGTCCTTGTTATTAACTGATTATATAAATATTGCACACTGACTTCTTTATTAAACTTTTACAAAAAAATAATAATAATAAAAAAATCTAAAAAATCGGAGCACTTTCATCATCATCTTTAATAAGCTTACATTATGGCCATTCTGTAAGAAACTGGTCTGGTCCTTCCGTCTAAGGCCAAGTGTCCGGATTCTTTGATGTGTGAGCCAGTGTTTCGTCTGGTCGTTTTCTGTTTATGTACCCACTGCCGACGGTAAGGAACAGCCAAGTCAACTCAAAGAAGCAACACAGAACAAAGGTCAATACACTCGACAGGAATAAAAGGAATTAGCCTATAGGAACCATTTTTTTAAAAGAAATATATGTAACAAAACGAGAAAGACGCACTTACTTCAGGCGGTTTGTGTTCAGACTGTTAATCTTGAAGTGCTGGTTACGAATAAAAGACATTACTAATGTTAGTCTTTTTTTCATTTGAACCAAAAATTATATACAAAATCAAAATATATAAAAAATATACAGAAGTTTTCTATTCTAAGTTTTGAACAGCTGCCACAGAACTGCTGTAGTGGCATCGTTCCTCCGGCAAGGTTCAGTTGTTTGTTTACCCTCGGAATGGCGAGGCCTCGGTAAAAAGCGTTCTGCGTCCTCGAGTTCACGAAAACAAATTCAGTTGTCACGGTGAAGGGTGTTTTTCGAAGGTGATTCGACATTAATCCGCCCCTCCTAAGTACATTCGTCGGTGGTTTCAACTGTTTCAAGAGAGAGGGTGTCTGTGTAAAGGAACAAGTCCAGGACGACCATGAGTTTTGGAGGAACAACATTGACCAGATCAGTGGATTGTGGTATACTGATATACATGCCTCTATGAGGAATGAACCATTTTGACCGTCAGTGAAATTACTTCCCTTTGCCCAGTACAAGAGGTATAACACAAGAAGCATTGTAAAGAAGGAAAATATCACTTTTTCGCATTTTATGCGAAATTTAATTAACAGAAAATTCAGAAAAATTCACAATACGGTGAATATTTTTTTTTTCTATTGTGATATTTTTGTTTTCATATTTTTTGCACCATATGTTTCAAGTAACAAGAGAAAAAGTGATTTTGTCCTTCTTTGCAATGCTTGTCCTACATCTCTTGTACTTGGCAAAGGGAAATAACCTAGCAGGCTGAAAAAATGGCTCATTCTCTTATCGCATTGATGTCACCCGGGCTGTACTTGGTGGCCGCACTGAACACTTGTAAGACAGAAAATAAAACTTGAATGTTAGTAGAATACTTCTGACTTAGTTAAAAGTTTACTGTTGCTCTCCTTATTAAGATATTGCGCAATGAAATCAGTTAATTCCTTTTGAATAACCTTGTATTTTAAAGCCGACTAAACTTACCGGTGAGGAGTCGTCCAACATAACTGAAGCAATCACAGTTCCATCCAGTCGTCGTTTTTCTTCTGGAGCAGGAGCAGTCGAGTCGCTTTGATGGCACATCTGTATATCAGAACACGTTGAATCGGTGTTCTGTTTCAATCTCTTTTTTTTTTTTTTTCAAGAGACTGGTGATGTTCAGTCTGACTATTTTTGGTTTTGGGAGACACGCGGCCCAAGGGAAACAATTTTCTTACTTGATCGCAAGGCACGAGCATTCGTCAATTTCGTCGGTTGTCGTTCTTTTATTGGTTATGGCAGATATGGAGATAGTAAGAAATGTGTAGTATACAGTACAAACAGAGGCAGACAGACAGATAGACAGACAGACAGACAGAAGACAGACAGACACAGACAGACAGACAGACAGACAGACAGACAGACAGGAAAGAAGATCAGCGAAGGGATTTCGAAATGCTGATGAGCATACAGTTACTCTAGTCATTATGTTTGCTCCATGTGTATAAACGTGTATTTGTGTTTTGATTACTCTTTCATCAGGAGACGTTTTGTACTTTTGCTTTGACTCTGTGGGCATCTAGATTCAGCAAGATTCAATTGTTACAATTATCATTTTGGTGGGAATAACGAAATATAAGTTGTTAAATTCCTGATATGTCAATGGCAATTTCCCCAGTAAAATATCGGTAATTATACAACCCCCCCCCCCCCACTACCAATGATTAAAATATTACAACTTAATAATTATAACAATAACAGTAGTAACAATAGTCAAAGATTGCAAAGCTAAAAAGCAAATATAAATGAAAAAAAAATCAACCAGTGTTTAGGATACTTTCATTACAGGAAAAAAAAAAAAAATAGAAGCAATTACTGATTCCTAGTCTTTGGCGTATTATTTTTGACATGCTGACAATAAGCAATTTAAAAAAAAATTAACTGTAGTTGTTAACAAAACCAAATCAAAACACACACACACACACACAAACACACACACAGACACACACACCCACACACCCACACAAGCAACAACAACAACAAAACAGAGGAAGAAGATAATGTAAGAAATAATTATTCTTTTTTTTTTAAATTATAATTAATTTAATATTTTTGATGCTTTTAAAGTTAGTTGAAATGACAAATTCCATTTCCAAGCCATTACAGTTAAACATAAACAATGCGACCTTTTGATCATGATGCACACTAACAATTCGAAATCGCTGTGCGAAAACTACACTCTCTTATTTCAAAACAACACATTAGTAATTATACTTCTCTCTGTTTTTTCATAACTTTATTTTCTGTTTATGTGATACTGGTTAGTTTCAAATTGTAGCGCATTTCTCTTTTTTTTTCTCGGGGGGGGGGGGGGGACAATAGTTCCTTCCTCAACACGGCCAACAGAAAACACACGAGCATAAGAATTGTACGCATCTGCCAGAAGTTTAAAAAAAAAGGCACAATTTCTAATAATTATGGCACAAGCTGAGTCATATGGCCAGATACGTCAAGATCAAGGAGATTATACTATTATAACGGGAAAGCGGACACATGACGTCGCCTTAACAGAACACACTGTGTCATGTGTGCCAACACTGGACACCATGGCCATGGAGGCGTTGCTATTTTGCTATGCTTGGCAGCGTCCTTTTTATTATGCACGGAGTTGGTCACTATTCTGATCTAATGAATCTTTTCTTGTAAACAAACGATTCATTTTTTTTTATCGAGAGCTACAGGACGGACAGAATACCACAAACTTGCAATCATGAGATAATGATAGAGTGAATTTTGTTCATTCGTGAAATTATTAACACGTGAACATCGTTAACTTTCCCTCATGGGCATGGCTCCAGACACAGCATGTGTGACGTCATCAGCCCGCTCTCCAGTATAATTAGTATAAGCTCCTTAGCCAACATAGACTTATACATCCTTGTCTAAAAGAGTTTTACATCTGTACAAAACACATCATACCTACAAAATAAACTCCTTGATTTGATTTTTTTCTTAACCCATACACATAAAATTGATCTATACAATCATGTGATTGTACACGCAGATGTAGGGTTTTTTTTTTTTATCATTAATTAGGTATTTTTTCAAAATCACATGACCTACGAAACATCGCTCACATGTGGCTTTGTTTATATAATGTGACAAGTCTGAGAGCTCACCATTCGTCCAGATTTGTCTGCCATGCGCAGAGCAAGTAAACAAAGCCACATGTGAGCGATGTTCACTAGGTCATGTGATTTTGAAAAAAATACCTAATTGACCCACTTGGTCTATCCACCCAACAAACCATATTATATCGCTCAATGCAAAGATGTTCGATGAATCATTTGATTACATGGCAAAGAAATTGTCTTTGGCCTAAATAAGTTACTCTGAAATTAGCTGAGTGTTACCAAAATCGTGAAGTAGTGGGCCTTTCTGAAGACGAGGAATGCTGTAGATGCTGTGGTCTCCATGTGCATTTCTTTTCCAACTTAAAGTTATTTGTCTTAGTTTTGTTAGCACCTACTTGTTCGTCTTCCTCTTGTTTTATAGGGTTCGTCTTTGTGGGATTTTAACAGTTTTTCTCCTTGTCTATAGTGACTCTATGGCATCATTTTTTTTTTCACTCTTCCACACAATCCATTACGTATTCTTTTTATCAGAATCATGCAGTGATTGCTTTACCAGAAAGCAAAACCGCCCATTCCACATTAAAAACAGCCACTTTCATGATGAAATCTCCAGTTCAAATGAAATCTTTAAAAGCGATGGAAGCTTAACGATCCTATGGAATAACATCGGTCTCCCTGTCTGTCTCAATACTGCACCATGTTTTTTTTTTTTTTTTTGTTATTAAATCTATCAACATCACAAAGTTAACTAAGATTTGTAAATAACACCATGTTCACAGTAAAACTAAGAACCATATTCTCTCTTTGATTTGCAATGGGTTGCAATGACCAATGACCCCTCTATCATTTTTAATGAACAACATGAGTATCATAATCTAGGCCTTGAGGTCGCTCAGTCTTTACCATCAGGGTTGCTGGTTCTGTCATGCTGCGGGGAGGGGGCGGTGCCATAGGGGAGGTGGGTGAGTTACCCAAGGATCTGCTGCTCACACTGACACAAGCGTGACTGTGGGCGTGGCAGTGACAGGTGAGCGCACTGTCAGAAACATCTATAGCTGTTGATCTTTGGCCTTCAGATCGTTCTCTCCCACAAGCGTCATTCATATAAAATCCCTTAATGTCACCTGTATACAGTTCTCCCCTATCGCACGTATTGTTTAATGGAGTGGCAGATTTACAGGCAGCGAAGTCCCGAGAACATACTTGGTTTAGCTTCAGGCATAACTGATTCTGTTCTTGAAGAGATATGAAATTAGAAAAAAATGTTGAACTTGGCTCAGGTTGGCCCTTTCGAACGCGAGTGTCGTGATTTAACAGATCTTGAAGACGGTAAACATCTGGTGTAGGTGTTTCGCCAACACTGGCCGATCTTGCTGTCGTTGATGATGGAGTGGGTATGGGTATTTGTGGCGATTGCAATGCTAGCGACACATGCAAAGGCAGATTTTGATATGGCACTTGGAGAGAGTGTGCCTTTCCACCGGATGGTATTGGACAAGGTTTGACGTCCTCGGTGGAATCAAGTGCTGTGCGAGATGGCAGTGTAGTGATGGGTACACCAGAAAGGTAGAGTGAAGGGTTGTGAAGAGCATGTGACAGCATAGAACCATTCAAATGCTGTTGCTGTTGTCGGAGTTGTTGCTGCTGCTGATGGAGATGATGTTGATTGGAAGGAAGTTGATGCGTCTGTTGTGGAATGATGAAGGACGGGTGGAAGGCAGTAAAAAACGGTGGAGGTTCGAAACAGCTGGCTCGCTTTGAGTGCGAGAGATCTACAACTGACGGAGGACTGCCTTCTCCCAGCTTGAGCACCTTATGAGGTTTACCTGTATAAGAATAACAAGAACTGTCTTCAGGAACATACAAAAATGGTAACTGTTAGTTGATTTGCTTTGGTTTTCTACCCCCCATCTCTTTATTTTTTTTTTTTTTTTTAAACTTCTTCCTCCTTCCCCTCTTGTTTCTTCTGGTTTACTTCTTCAATCCATAATAAAATATGCCTACTAAGGTCATCTCAATTGTGATTTAAAAGTAATTTCTATACTACACACCGATATATCTGTGGGCCGATATCGCCGTTTTTACGGATATGTCAGTATTTCAGAAAAGCAGCTCTGAATTAATCCGTATACACAGTGTTCCACATTTTTAATGCCAGAACTATGCACCGAAATGTGTCACAAAAGCATGCAGGAATGTAGATTTTCACAGAAAAAAAAGGTCAAACCCAAATAGCCACATTTTAATGGCCGCCGACATTTTCAGATGCGCACGGAACTAATCAAATAGTACCAATTTGTTGGAAATTGAGGGTAGTTTTGCTTTAGAATGAAAGTTCTTTTTAAGTTTTTCGATTTTTTTTTTTTTCAAATATTGATGAAACTGTACAATCCTTTTTTTATCACATACCCCTCGCTCACCAGTGTGTGTGTGTGTGTGTGTGTGTGTGTGTGTGTGCGTGCGTTCGTGCGTGCGTTCGTACGTGCGTGAGTGCGTGTGTGTCTGTGTGTGTGCGTGCTGCATACGTGCGTTCGTGGATGTGTTCGTGTATGTGTGTGTATGTGTGTGTGTGTGTGTGTGAATGTGTGTGTGTGTATGTGTGTGTGTGTGTGTGTGTAAAGTTTAGTATTAGTATTAAACAACTTTTCAAGAAAAGTCTTGGCTGTGATTCTACATTAACCCTCAAAGCGAAACTCGTACAAGGTTCAGTTTCAAGATCCATGTATAATGAGCAAGTATTTCTTGATGTAAAAATTCTTCTAAAATTACGCACTTTCTCGTCTACGTGCTTGTTCTTCCATTCCGACTGACAAGTTCTATTGTTCCATTCGAAAAACAACAGCAACAGCAGCAACAACAACAACGACGACAACAACAACACCAAAAAACGTACCAGATAAATTGTCATAGGGTCCATCGTAAGGTCTCTTAGCATTGCTGAGATGGAGAGCCTCGCGTTGCAGCATTGAGGGCCAAGTAGGTGACGTAGGAAATAGGGGATTGTAGTCTAGTTGGTTGCTGCATAACAACAAGTTCGGAAGCGACGGCACCAAAGAATCATACGGGATTCTGTTTTAAAAAAAGAAATAGATGGTATAGCAAATGTCCATATAACTATCTTAATTTTCCTATATCAGCTGTGGAACGTTACTGAAGTTAAGAAGTAGTTTGGTCATTTTGATATGGCTAGATGGCATTTGAGATAACCCGTGAATTGGCTGAAATGTTGCTGAAATTCACTCCTATTTGGCAACACTTTTTTGTGAATGAAATGTTCGGAGGCCGACAGGATTTAATACTGTTTGTACTGATTAAAGAATAATGAACATGAGAATTGCCCACAACGGGGCCAAAGAAAACCAGCCAACCAAATTAATGAAGGAATCACTTGTATTGACTAGCATGAATAAAATAAAATAGACAGCAACTTCACATAGAAAAGATAATAAATGCTGTGTGTTTGTTACAGAAATAGAGCAAATCGATAATTAGGTTTCTGAGATAACTGGTGATGTTCATGACCTCTACTACAACGATATGTAATCTGTCTGTACAATTATAGTTCAAGAAGTTTAGGACTCATTAATCATGTAAACAAAATTCGAAACGCACCTGGCCTTTCCAGATTCTCGGAAGCCTTTGGCAAAAGGATTGCTTGCAATCTTCAGCGTTGTGATCTAAATGAAAATATGAATGAATGCATAGTGACTGACAAAGAACAAGCGAGCAAAAGAAAGAAAGAATGAGTGAATAAATAAATGAATGAATGAATGGTGGACTGAATCAAATGCTGAATGAATGAATGAATGGATCAAAGAATAACTATTCAGTCATATTTAAAAAGGAACCTTAGTATATTTATCTCTACATGTCCTTCTCAGAAAAAAACAACAACACAAGCACACACACATAGAATTACAGCAGCCTCATGCCTATTGCTGCTCCTACTTTGTCCCTTCTCTCCTCCCCCCTCCCTCTACCTCCTCCGACTCCCCGCCATTTTCTTTTTTCGGTCTCGTTCAAAACGGGCCATGTCTTTCTATGTCATTGTCGTTTGTAGTGTCTGCCTTATTTAATCAGTGACCGCTATTATTTCGTACATGTTATTCATGGGTAATTCGGAGAAAGCAACGCCTTCTGTGCATTTTCGTTATGCCCCTGAAAAAAAAAAAAAAACATTCTGAGTATATTAAATCTCTGCTTGTCCTTCTCAGTATCATTCACAGAGATTTTCGTGTGAGACGTACATTTACCGGGAACGTCCCACTAGTCCGAAGGTTCACTAGTCCGAAGGTTCACATGAGGCCCACATCTAGATCTAGTCCGAAAGTTCACTAGTCCGAAGGTTCACATTTATGAGGATTGTTAACATTGATTTTTGTGTGTACAGTCAAAAATATGAATCACCACAATATCTTTTTGAATAAAAACAACTGTCTTCGATTTGGTTCCTACAGCAGTGAAAAATGAACCCACACACGAACGCTCCCACACACATCCACACACATACATACACGCACAAAATAAAAAAAAAATCAAATTTATTATCCTTTGTTAATTAAAAAATTAAACACAACATTGTCTTTTTGATTGAAAAAAATGGGAACATTCTTCGATTTGCTTCCCACAGCATGTGTGCACACATGCACACACACACACGCACACACACACACAAAATAAAAATAAGATATCGGTACATTTGGTAATGTTTGCTCAGTAAAAAAAAATAAGCACCATATTGTCTTATTGAATGAAAATGACTAAGTTTCTTGGTCATTCGCACTAGTGAACCTTCGGACAAGTGAACCTTCTGACTAGTGAACCCTTCTCACACTTACCCACGCACCTGCACATCCATCCATCCATCCATCCATCCATCCATCCATCCAGCCAGCCAGCCAGCCGCCCATCCATCCATCCATCCATCCATCCAACATCCATCTATCTATCCATCCATCCATCCATCCTTCCATACATCCACCCACCCACCCATCCATCCAGCCATCCATCCAGCCATCCATCCATCATCCATCAATCACCCATCTATCCATCCATCTATCCATCCTTCAATCCATCTATATATTCCTCCATCTGTCCATCCATCCATTCATCCATCTATCCATCCATCCTCAGTGAGAAACCAGTGTGGTGTGGGGGGGGGGAGGGGAATATAACACTGTAACCTTCAAAACACAAGACAAATAACAATGAGTTTGCTATCAGGCTGAGATAACAACATCGTGACAAAGTTTGCAAGCTTACGGCACATTCCGTTTTTTTTTTCTCATCTTTTTTTTTTTCCACTGTTTACTATGTCCTAACCTTAGCAGCATGAATAGTGATGGTCCTTGTCACCAAGTTATCATCGGCGAATTATGGTGAGATCGAATACAAAACTCTTCAAGCTAAAATTGAGGAATCGATCTTAATTCGTCTTCAGCGGATTCTCGAATGGGAGATCGTTTTGACCTCTACTACATACTGTTTCCTTTTGTTAGAACAAAAGGTTGTTGAGGAGGCAGTGTAAAGAGGGAAATAAACATCACCCTTTTTTAATCAAACAAAGACTGATCATAAAATAAGCTTGATTGAATCAAACATATTTCCTTGCACATTCAACGAATTTTTGCAAATTTTTCGTGATGTAGGCTACTTTTTTGCACATAGCAGAGAAAAAAAAAACCCAACGTAGTTTTCCCTTTTAATTGTGCTTGTCCAGCACAGTCACAACAGAGCGAAGTAACACAGTTGACTAATACCATCACCTGTCAATAGATTTGTTCCGACCTAGCGAAAGGTTGGAAATACCGGCGTCTATTTTTACCAGGGGGATAAAAACATACTCCATACTATTCACAAATTTGCCTCACTTTCCGGTTTGACCCTGTTACGGTGGGGAGGAAATGTATGACTAAAACTAGAACTCTTCACTGGGAGCTTATTGAACCTAGATGCCTTCCGAATAATAGTAGTACATGTACTAGTAGTGAGCAGGCCTAGTGTTAATGATTTAATGACGTAAGAAAACGTATGACGTACTTCCGCCGTCGCGTTTTTCCTGCAGTTTGGTGTTAAACTAATGTTGTGGGATTTCTTAATGGAAGTGAGTGTTCAATTTTCAGTAAGCGCTACAACCACTCATGAATTATTCAGCGATGTTATTAGTACTGTAACTATAAACCCTCTAGGTTTAGGTGACCCCATGAGAGAAAATAAAACCAAAGATTGCCGGCTATAAGGTTTCGATCCCTTACTCCATTATGTGCTACTAATTGCTTGGAACTGGACATGACCTTCTCCCACCCCTCTCATAGATGTAATTTTATCATGTATTTTTGTTGTCTCCCGGATTGTGGGATTGTAAAGGTCTTGGGGAGATCATGATAATGCCGAGCTGTCTGGTCATTACAATTCATTTTTTTTTTTTTTTACACACTGAATTGGATTCTTCAATGAAAATGGCAAACTAGATGGAGAAATCAAAACTAGATGCTAGAAAGCTAGCACAGTCAGCCTCCAAGTAGCTCCTGTCCTGAAAAATTCCAATTCCCATGAGAACCAAGGCGAAATTCATCAACGACATTTTTCTGCCAACTCTGTCATACCAGTTCCAGATATGGTCCCTAACTAAAACCCTCGAGAGAAAACTGACCACCTGCGAGAATAGATAAGATGCCTGAGAAAAGTAGTAAAGATGATCAGGCGAGACAAGATCAGAGATGAGGTGATAAGAGACATGGTGGGAGCACCGCCAGTCCAGGGTCCTGCAACACATCGAACAACAGGGAGTCAAGTGATTCGGACACCTCACAAGATTGTCTTCAAATCAGCAAGCTCTTCAGGCATAATATAACATCATATACTTAGGCTGAGGAGTCAGGGGAAGGCCTAGACGATGACGAAGCGACTGTGTGGAAAGCACCCTCAGAAAGCCATAGGACGTCCCTCCCCTAGGCCACTCGCCTTGCCGTCTTGTCTCCCCCGCGACACCCACCGGTACATGCGGGAGATGAAAGAAAGAAAAAGAAGAAGAAGCACAGGTCATCACGCTGACTAATTTCTTCCTTTCCTTCCTTCCTTCCTTCCTTATTTGATTTTCTTCCTCACCTTCCTTTGTCATTTCTTCTCTCTCTCCCAATGTCCCTTCCTTTCTGCATTCTTCCCTTACTGCCCTCGCTCCTCGTCTCTCCGCTTCTTAGTTCCTTTGGAGCTTTTGCACTCTGAAACCAATGTTCGTCTAAAGAACCTGAAGTCGATACTGCACTATTTGTCTTAGAGATACAGAACAATACACATTATCTCGACATCGTCAGCTGTTATCAGTGAAGTGAGCAAAAAGTGAAGAGCGTGAAATTACGTGTGCGCATGACGGACAGGACCGTGGGAAAGAAGATGACCTGAAACAATAGCAATATACGATCTTGAATAAGCCTCTTGACTTACACACAAACCAAGCAGATAAAAGCTAGCATGTTTCATTTTTTCCGCCTTTTTGACTTAGTTCAAGTATCTTTTAGGAAGAAACGGCTGACGGTTTCTTCATTTCCACATTTCCCGGGAAGATATTTTGGAGATTACAGTCAACAGATCAAGTGAAGACGTTCTCCTGCACGTTGGCGTTGAGAAGATTAATATGTTGCAGCATGTCAGCTATATAACAAAAAAAAAAAAAAAACTTGTTTCAGTTATCATTCAATCATAAGATCATTCGAATAGTATCATTGTAAGAGTTTGCAGTTTGGGGCCAGAGCCTTGGGTTGGATACTTATGATCATATGATTTACCCTTTATCTTTATTTTGCTCTTCATTTGACCAGTTTTTTTTTTTTTTTTACTTCCACTTTCCCTTGAAGGTGAAGAAGTGAAAGGAAATTTCCTCCCTGCACTTATCTCTAGTTTATAGTTTTCTTCCTCTCGTCTTTATTTATTGTATTTTTTCTTCTCTGCCTTCCCCGTCATGCCCTTTGGTTTTTGTTTGTTTGTTTGTTTGTTTGTTTATTTGTTTGTTTTGTCCATTCTTCCCTGGACAGGTGGGCAGAATAGAAGATGAACAGGACAATATTTAGGAAAAGATAAAAGGAAAATTTGCTGAGATCCATACCCGGTCCATAACCGCAAGGGATTGATGAGATTTAATGCACAATTCGCCAGGAAGAGCTCCGGTGACCTCAGTTGGAGTTAAAGCTTATAAAGAAGATTTAGGACCAAACCTTTGTCACTTCTTCTTCTTCTTCTTTTTCTTCTTCTTCTTCTCTTTTTTCTTCTTCTTCATCATCTTCTTCTTTCAACATAAGGCATTAGTGCCAAAGGACATTTCAACAAATCATCCGCTGTGATTCTTCATCACCTATCGAAGCAAAGGGACTGATGACCAACATGCATTGTTTGTTTTTCAATAAGGTGTTCTCCTCTATCAACTTTGTTGTATCTTTCTAAATATATTTTCTAGGGCAATAAAGTAAAGAAATAATAAGATAAATTTTATTTGTCCTTCACAGCCGACGATATAATATAGTGCTGAATAATATTAAAATCCAGTCTTTCACAATAACACAGATTCAATTGTCAAAAATACCACAAGAGCAAGATGGACTCAAATGGAACTACTAAGAAGTTCTGGTGACAGAAAAAAATTATTTATTTACCTCATGATCACTTCTCAACTATAACAAGTTCTTACGGCTAGTCCTGTGCATGACCGGCCATTGTGACCGGCTACACCGGTCATGGACTCACAAATGATTAACCGGTTAAAATGACCGGTGACCGGTTACGCTGTTGATCATGATCAACCATGAAGTGAGGTTGAAGCATTCATCAGATAGATACAACGGTCTCTCTGATCTCAAAAAAACTTCGTCCGTCAGCGACACGCATCCGTCCCAATGTCACCTTGCTCATACCCCTCCCTCTGCGTATGAACTTTTTTTTTTTTTTTTCCTTAGTAAAGAGAAAACAAAAAGAAAAAAAAAACAAACAAAAACTCAGTGGTGAGCTTTACTCAGTATTTAACCCTAGAAGTGCCAAAAGGGCGATATGAGATCAACCATGAAGTGAGGGTAAAGGCGAGTCACCCTTCCCACCCCCCTCCCCGCCCCTATTCACTCATATCAATTTTTTTCAGTTAAATAATTTTTAAAAAAAAAACCTCCAGTGATCCACTAATAATGACACGCCAAAGGCTGCGTTGTATTCACTCTATAACATTAGTGGTGCCAAGGGGACGATCTGCCGAACCATTTTCATACTTTGCATATAAATTAAGTTTTAGACAGCTACAAAGCGGCAGCACAATATTCGTCTTACACTTGTATTGACATTTTTTATCCTCACTATTATTTCATGAACATGAACCCATATCATAGTGGAAATGTTGCATTCTCTTTCTTCTAGCGCTTTCATGGTTAAGGCCATTAGAGTGGTCGACCTCGAGGCGCCCGGCACAGTTTTGTTTTACATGCTTCTATCAACTGCTTCTATGAATAAACGACTGAAACAGACCATAGTGAATTTCCGAAATTCACACGGTGTCTAGAAAAAAAGTCATATGAAACGGACTATTGTAATTTTTCCTCTACCCTCACCCACCCCACAGCTCTGCCTCTGGTGTCAAAGTTTGACACGTGGAGTGTCTTTCTGAAAGTAGTAATTGGTAAGGTGATCGCTAATGAATTGATCAAATTAAAATCTTGATTAATGAGAGTTATAAGGTAAGCTTAATATCTGGTATCAAACTGCACTAGAATTCGACGCCTGATCGATCTGCAAAGTCAGATTTATGAAATATTGAGTTTCACACCCCAAGACTTTCTTGATCTAAGTTTCCGGTCAAAGGTCAAGTGAGCGAAACTCAGGCTGAGTGTGGGACTGGGTGGCTTTTTGTTTTCTTTGGTTCCAATAGACTTAAGGTCAAGGCCATAACCATAACTGGTGTGAGGAAAATATTTAACAAATACTATAACCGGCGACCGACGGTCATGGAGTTGGTTAACAGGTTAACCGCCGTTCACGAAAACTGCATTTTAAAAATAAAATACGGAGGGTTTGTTAAAATATCTTTTAAAACTAACGGTATTTGGTTTAAAAAGTGAAAGTTATTTGTTCGGAATAAGGAGGCATGAAAGAATGGCCAAAAATAAATAAATATATAGCAAATAAATAAATAGATAGAGCTTTAATGAATTACATTGTTCAAAATATTTCTGTTTAGATTGTTTGTTATGCTGCTAGTTTCCATTCTACTTGATACTTTGAGACGAAACTCATTTCAATAACATTTTCCTCCCTATCAACAAGTATCCTTTTTAAAGACTCAGAGTGAGAAGGCTTTAAAACACAAAAATAAAAACAACTGAAACAGGAAGAAAACATGAAACAAATTTCTGTGTAGAGAGTTTCCATTATACCTGAGATTTTTTTTTTTTTTTTGTCCTGATTATCGGTACAAGACAAAAATTATCTTTCAGCGTGAACTAGGGCAGGCTCTAGAACACGGAATGAAGACAATTTTAAGAAAAGAAGACGAAGAAAACGACGACACAGAACATCAATTGCCCAGCAGTGTAGGTGGTATCCCTTACATGGACTCTGTAACTTCCATACACACTTCAATACAGATAAATCCAATTATGTTCAGACGACAGCCAAAGTTGTCTCGAGGTCAAGAGCATTGGAAGCGCATCTTTTTTTAGGAAATAATTTTTCCCCGTATTTTTTCGACCTGTTTCATTTCATTTATCTTAAGGACTTCCCTTACAAGTAAAGACATGTGATTACACGTATATTAATCATATTATGACTGAATTTATATTGCTCTGGTTTGATCTGGTCTACGTATTTTAGATCAGCACGATCATGACCGTGTGCTAACATGGCCTGAATGACTTTCAGGAGGTAAGCATGCGCATTAAGGTTTACTATAACGGTTATCAAAGAATGCAGATGGCAATAATTGGTTACCAAAATCAAGCAGATGTAAACATCCAAAGCCATTATTTAAAAAAAAAAAAAAAACTCTCGCCATATCTCCCTCTCTGTCTCTTTTTCTCTAATTCTAAGTTATAATTTTGTGACTGCTTTCGCCCAGAACTGTCAGTAACAGAATGAAAACCTCAGAGTAAATAGTGATCATGAAAGGGTATTCCTTAGGAACATTCAATGTTCCATACCATTGTTCAAAATGAAATAATGCATTAAAACATTCTATTGAAAAACAAGAAATGCGATTGCTTATAGTGGACATATTTTCGGACTCTTTCAGTCTGAGAAAAAGAAAGAAAGAAAGAAAGAAAGTAAAGAAAGAAAGAAAGAAAGAAAAAGAAAGAAGGAAAGAAAGAAAGAAAGAAAGAAAGAAAGAAAGAAAGAAAGAAAGAAAGAAAGAAAGACATGACATAAAGAAGAGTGAGAAGACAGATAGGAAGCATGGAACATTATGAACCGTCGGATCGCGGAGAGAAACCTGAGAAAAAGTAGACTGTAACAGCAGAGTCACAGTGTGGTGGTTTTGCTCAGTTAAGCTGACATAGTTAAAATATAACATAAGCTCATGTATTGTACAACCTGTAGGGGCCGATTAGTGTATAGGCATTTATATTGCTCTGAATAGAGCGACATGTCACTCAAATTTACTGAAGTAGGTACATAACGTTAGCAGTTTATTCATGCAACTGTTGCATAAAAGAACAGTATCTCTTCTTTTTTATTTAATTATTTATTTATGTTCAAACTCATCGTGCACCAGTGGTTTTGTTCATTTGTTTAATCACCACTGATGCGAATGGCCTGTTCATCCTTTTGAAGACGATGACACATCGGATAGAAAGCACTTTAAACATCTCAAAGAAACAGATTCATCCACAGTAGGCCTCCCAGGTTAGGTGAACTCAGTGCATTCATCCGTGCAGAAAGTTTGGGGTGGAAGAGAGAGGAATACAGGTACTGATTCAGTAATAAATCTAAGCGGCCTTGCTGCATATTACGCTCTGATGTACATGTACACGCAAAATGTTTATGGTACGATTAAAAAAAAAAAAATTAATGTTCATACTGCATAAACATGGACATTTGGTAAACAATTCCAATATTTAGGAAAGTATCCATTATATAAACTACTCATCGCGAATAATAACTCTGACAAAAGACAGTTGGTAGTATGCGTAATCGTTCCATTGCCCGTTTCGGGTTCAAATGAATAAATTTCAGCCGTTTTCAAAATCATAATTAATAAAATCTAGTGTTATTAAAATTTAAATTGTCCCGTTGAGGACACTCATCCATAAGGCTGAGAAAGTATATCCAACTGCCAAAACAGGGCTGAAGTAATAGTTTCTATAACCGCCCAAAATCAAAACACATACAAAACATACACACAGAAACACACACACACACATAACACACACATATAATATATATATGTGTGTATGTAGATAGATAGATAGATAGATAGATAGATAGATAGATAGATAGATAGATAGATAGATAGATAGATAGATAG
>JBCAUA010141664.1:0-22514 GCA_038406235.1 Peronia verruculata
TAGTCGGGTACTCATTCAAACCTGGGTGGAGTCAGGAAATGTGTGTAAATTGCCTTTCCCAAGGACAAAATGTCGGGACTAGTCAGGATTCGAACCCGGAACTTTGAATTCCGAGTCAACGGCCTAACTGCTAGCTCACATCGTTTGTAATAAAGCTAAAATCCAGAATGCTTTTCTTCTTTAATCTGGCCTAATTTTCTATGTATCCCAGACATAAGATGGCCCATAATATGAATGCTATTTTCTTATTGGGGGAAAAATTCCCTCCTAACAGCATGCACCTTGTTCAAAATAATCATTTAGTTTTAAATTAATGGGAAATTAGTGGGAGAGAGTTTTAAATTAATGTGGCACACTTTAGCTCTGATCAATATATCAACTTTTTAAAACTGGACTCTAGTTCATGTCACTCCCTCAACACCAACTTTGAGGAAACATCAAGATATTTTTACTTAATTAAGCTGAAGAACATTGAGAGATCACAAATATTATGCAGCAATATATAAACAAGACTCAATGTACCTTTTGAAGCTAAAACTTTTCCATTCCCTTAACTTGAAACTTGAAACCATGTTCAGATTGTGTTATTTGGGAATGTGCACAGCACACATATTTAGTATATCAGTAATAATAAATTTGTTTCTGAAGTTTCTGCTGCATTTGCTACTTTCTTTTTTTTTTTTTTTTCTTAATATCATTTATATCTCTCTCCTGTTTATTTTAGTGTTCCTAAATAAAAAAAAAAGTAATACATGTATATGCATGAAGAAAAATCAAAGCAGACTTACTAATATAGTAGTGTTCATTTGATTGTTTTTTTTTGTTTTTTTTTCTAAATGAAAGAAATTAGCAGTTTACATGCTTGCTTCAGGGAGCACCTCTCTACAAAGCTAAGCAAAGATTGGAGTAAGGAAGGAATGAATACTGAAAGTTTAACCCAATAGTACAGGTGTTAAATTTGCATAAGCCCAAAAATCCATTCACTGACTATCTCCGACATAAACTAAACGTAAAGAGCCTCAAAAGGAAGAATGATCCCACCATTCTGGAGAAACTAGTTTTGAAAGAGATATATAATGATGAGTACACACTTGAGCAGTTTTTGGCAAACATGGCATTCTGGCGAACACACCATAGACAAAATGCTCAAATGTGGACATGTTCTTTAAGTTATATTTATTGTTACCCACATAGGCCGCACAGGAAACCTGGACACGACGGAAATGTGGGAGACTCTCACGTGCATTCATATTTCATTGCATTCTTGCTGAAATGTGTACCATTGCTTGAATAACCGCTTGTTGAAAATGGAATGGGAAAGAGAAAATGTTTATCATTCATTAACGAGTATGAGAAAGTCCCTGAATTATGGAATCCTAGGCATGGGCTTTATAACAACAAGGGTCTAAAACATGAATGCTGGACTTTGACTGCTAAGGTTTTGAGCAGCCTTTGATTTGTTTTTCTTTTGTTGTTTCCTGTTTTGCTCTTTATTCATACATTTTCTGTGGCCTATGTGGGGAACTCAAAGAACACGTCTACATCTGAGCATTTGGCTAGCACACCTTGTTCCCCGAAAACTGCTCAAGAGTGTACCCACCATAACGCTGAGTGATTCTATCATTGTAGAGAACCTTGTTTTCAAATACTCATATAAGGCTGACTGATCCTCTCATTCATTCTACACTAGTTTTCAAGAGAAACTACATGTGTCATGGGCTGAATAATCATGCCATTCTTGGGAAACTACATTCGTCCTTCATATGGCTGCGTGAAAATACTGCAGTTTTCATAAAGCCACGTACATTAGTCACTTGAAACTTCACTCACTTACCTGTATTGATAGTGTATGGTCTACTGCTAAAGAAGTAAGTCCTCGTGCACAGCAACGGATTATGAGGGGAGACCACCTGACAAATCTGCAGAAAAAGAGAACTGCTATCAGCATTATTTATGTTACTCAGAAAATGAAAATATATCAATATATATTTTGACAATATGTCACAATTTTCTTCTTTATGTCATATGGGAGTTCTGGTCAAATCATACAGTAATACAGTAATACAGTAATACACAAACCCCATTCACTGGGAGCAAAAAAAGTAGGTTCTTAGGCAGGTGGGCTGTTAAGGGTTTCAAAGACAGTACAACTACCTGACCACTGTCTTGACCACTGTCTTGTGCAGAATGGTGTAGATCTCGTGAGTGTGTATTACATCAGGATGTATACTATGTCACAATTTTTTGTTTGTTTGTACCGGATGTGACCCAGAGAGAATGCTGTAGCAACGATTAGAGGCTAATGGAGAATTCTAGAGAGAGGGAGAGAGAGAGAGAAAGGCTTCTGGACAGGCCAGCATCTATATCGCAGTAAGAAAGGGAGAGTGATCGTAGACTCAGAATTAGACAGCTGCCCTGAGGTGTGTATTATTATTAAGCACCTGCAATAAATTCTGTATTGTTTCGACGTTGGAGATTCCTGTCGTTATTTCTTCACCATTGTATGAGTTTCATCTGTATCCACCGCCTGATCACCACTTATAACGTCACGACTAACACCCATTCAAAATCAACACCCAGAAAGTTTGTGACATTAGGCTCACTCTATTCTTAGGCATCAAGTTCTTAGGCTCAGACCACTGTATAAGATTTTTGTGATAATACTGAAACAATTCCAGGAGACATTATTGTGAAATTTAAAGTAATTTTTGAGGGGTTAATTTCTGCAAAAGAAGTCCACAAACCTTAAAGCTGTACAAATAAATCAAGGTTTAGGGCAAAGAATAAAGCAGATATCTAAGAATTCAAAATTAATGTAAGACAAAGCAGAGTAAAGTACAGACTGCTTGAAATTCATCATACCATATGAGTTGTAGATTCTGATTTCAGTGACAGATCTGAGACTTGTGCTGTTTGTCCCAGTTGAACTTTTTGCAATGTCGCTTTGCTGCTATCTGGTCCAAATAATACAAAGGGAACTTGCCCAACACTGCAGACAGACAAGTGAAATAATGCTGATCATACATTTCTGACAAACAAAGATAAATGTAGATGTAGTGTATGGGATATGGTGAGTAACATCAGCTGTAGTTTTGTTTCTTCTTTTTTCAATGCTTTGTAAATTATATCTCCATGTCTTGTAAGATTAAACTGCCCATAGGAGAAAAATTTGGTTCATATTAATAATTTCCAGTATTTAGTCATTTTTTTAAACTAGGCAATTTTCCTTTGAGATGATCTTTCTGAAAAGGTTACCAGAAACGTCCTTCTACCAAAAACAACCATCTCAAAGAATAAGGATCTTTGGAATTTACAGAGATGAATATTGAGAAAAGGGACAGAGGGGATGAAAAGGCAAAAACCAGTGGTAACATCAGGAAGAAAAAGGACAGAGGGTCAAACATGTCTCAAATGCTGTCTTACCTTCTCTCCTCTTCTTCCACCATACTCCCCCATTATTTTACAACAGACATTCCATTTCCAGGTCATCAATAGAGACTTAATTAAACACCAGTCTACACACAGGAGCATGGCAATTTAAATATCATTCAAAAAGGTCAAAGGAATAAGACATTTGCAGAAGTTACAGAGATAAACATCATTATATGACTATCTTAGTCTCAGCTATGTAAACACAATTATGCACAGGGGGTGATAAAAAAAAAAAATCAAATATCATGGAACACTAATAACATTTTCATGCAATCATGAGATTTTCTGACAGAGGCATTGAGCATTCTTACATATTCAAAGGGTTAAGAGAATAATCCTGATCTTTTTTAGGAATTTACAGTCCCCTAGTCAGTAATGTTCTTTTTTAGCTAGAGAATGAGCATGCCGTTATCTATCATAGAAACAAAGACAACATCACTATAAGGACAATGAACGTACGTTCAAGTGCTTATCTTATTGATTAGAAATTTCCCTAAGGAGAACAAACTGTGATACTCGCTATAAAGAAAGGTTTCATAAAAAAAAAAAAAAAACCAAGATATCTAGTTATATGCAGGCTAGGAAAAACATTGAGACAGTACTCACTTTCCTTTATGGCCAACTAGGCCATGGTTGAAATAGCTCTGGAGAGGCTGTCAGATGATAAAACATAAAGAGAAACTACACATGTTGTTTTTTTCCCCATCTCTCAATATTTTCAGTTTGTATCAATCTAAATTATATCCTTTTTGTGAGCTTTATTATTTTCATTTGTTTTTCATTACTTCAGATGACACTGTGTTCTTCAGAGAGTAGTTTATCTTTATTTTCCATGTCAACAAATTCTGTATGAATATGAAAGTTTGATGGTCAAATGTACACAATCTCATTTGTGTATACCTATGTGTACTTGTATTGTATATTTACAAGTATGTATATGTCTGCATCTATATATATGCCTGGATGGATAGAGAGAAATGTGTATATATGATTGTGTGTTTGTGTCTCATTCATCCATGAAGAGAAACATAAATATATGCGCAAACTTTATATCTTTTTTTTGCCCTATCTGTGTATAATAAACAAGTCACAGTGTACTTATTTATGGTTTAAAAAAGTATATTCTTTTCGTGTTTGTATTTGTAAATAATTGTAATATAATCATATTAGAAATTTCAAACAGATCTATCAACATTTCTGTGAGATGAGAACATGTTTTCCATCACAATGATCACTTTTATTCATAAACTAAGATTTTAAACAGATAGGCTAACACTTCCTAGCATCTGGCTCCATGACACAAATGCAAAAATGCTAAACAGAATGAACTGGCAAAAAAAACAAAAAACATCACAATTTCACAACAGAAAACAGAATGCAATCTTTAGACTCAGGTGCCTGTGGTCAAACAGTTTAGTGAAAGCACTAATGTCATTTCTCAAAATGTCTCTAGTGATAAATCATTTAAAAAACAAATCAAAAACATCATATGCCATTTGTATTCACTTTAATCAAATACAGGTTAAATACTGATGTTAGATATTGATGTCATTAGTTTTGCATTTCATAGAAGCAAAGACCACAGAGCAAAATGAGGCCCCCTCAGAATATTTTGCTAACATCTCAAAAATTGTTCTCATTTCTTATGATGATTTTCCCTCCAGACAAAACTGTTTCAGTTTTCTCCTAATTAAATATGCTTTGTGTTTCTTTGGTGAATAAAATGAACCAAATAAATAAGGGAAACAATTCAATATATATATATACATATTACACTTTTTCAAAAAGTTTCACCTAAATAAGGCAATGGACTGTACTGAGATATATTGACTGAGCCATAGAACAATTATATGAGAAAAAGAGGGTGTCTTTGTACCTTACCTCTGATACTTTCTTGTGTGACACAATATTAGATGACGATTCTCTGCAACACAAACATAAAACCATTGATCATTCACTGAAGATGCAGTTTGTCATTTTTGGAAAAAAAAAAAAAAAATTATGCACAAACATATTATAGAGATTTTCTCTTATCATGGGACTATCTGACATGAAGTATCTAGTATTTCTAAATCACTTACACAAGAAGTGAAATGAGAATATTCCATGGAAAACACAGAAAATATTTAAACGCAAGCATTATTTAATTATGTTCACTAAAGATTTAAAGTGTAAAATGTGCCACTGTATAGATGGTAGTTATACGAAGATAACAACAATTGAGTCTGACATGGCTGTCTCTAGCAAAGACAATTTTTTTGTATGCTCAGTAGGGTAAGAATCAGCGGGTGTCTTTTATTTTCATATAGACAAATGAAGTTTCCACAGTTGCATTTGTTAAACACAATGAAAAACAACAAATTCAGAAAATCAGTGATTTGGCGGAAGGCAAACAAAATGAACAATACCTCACACACATAAATAATATTTTAAGTTTGAACAAAAGAAAAGACAGGTGTGGAAAAAAGACACAAATATCCTCATAAAGTTCACAAGAATTCTCAAGCAGTTCATTTTTATAATATTTGTAAACTTACAGAGCCATCTGAACACATTTCATCATGTTGTCCCACTGTCGCACCATCAAAGGTAAGTGCTGGCAGAATGGAACAAAAATAGAAAAATAAGATAAGAAGGACAAGGTAAGATAATACCTCACTGTGTTAATGACCACCCTGTTTTCGTAGAACACCAACGTAAACAACAAAAAACACAGCATTTCTAACCATTAAGGGGAGGGGGGGGTGTCCTGGAAGTCATTTTGGAAACCACTGGGCGGAGATGATTTCAACCATTACCATCGAGTTCAGCATGGTCAAATTAGAGGAAAACAATAAAAAAAAACAACGAAATCACTCATGGTTGCCATGGCAACAACAGCCGCCATCTTGGATTTTGCTAAACAATATTGTGTAACTTTACCTTCTACAGGCTCTGCACTTTACCAACTGATGTGCTTGTAATTTTGTGTACATATTTTACCATGCCATATCTAAACTTTGTCAGAACAGATTTTTGATAAAATGCTTAGTTTTTTTTCTACAATTTTTTTAATTTGGTATGTGAAAAGGTCGCTGATTTTTCAAAAACTTGACCCTAAAATCTCAAATTTCTCAAAAATTTAAAATGATATCAAAAATCCCTCCTGACATAATTTAGATACTGTTTTGCTCTATACTCATGCCAAATTTCATGGCAATTGCTCTTAAATAAAAAAGTAGATAGCACATTTATGATAAAAACAAACCACTCATTTCTCATGTCAGAAAATATCACCACATCAAGATGCATTTGTAGTCTCAATTCAATTTCTTACCTTGTTAATGTGATCTTGGTTCATAAAATCATCTGATATAAAAGTATGAAACTCTTTTTTTAATAGAAGATTACATTTATAACAAAGCAAACAAAATGAAACAATTATTATTATCAAGACTGATTAATCAGATACATTCTCTGTGGAAACTGACATTACAATCAGTGATATTATGATCTCAAGCTCTTATATTAAGCTCATCAAATTTGTGACACTGTGGACAGAATATAGCTTGCAAAAGTATTTATTTTGCTTTTCTACCTCCTGAATGTGGTTAGCTCAATGGCCTGCAAACATTAGCCAGTGAAACTAAAATGTCTTACTGTTTCAATTTGTCTAGGGATCTTCCATATTATAACTTTACCTTTGTATTGACACAGGTGCTTCTTTTTATTTTTTTTTTTTAAGTACTTATATTGTATTGTTTCTTTTATGTATCATTATATACCTAATCTCTTTGCCCCAAATGAAATCATTAAAATTGTGGTATAAATCATTCATTGGAACTAAAATTCCCATATTATATCAGAGGTCTTTATTAGGTTAACTCTATATGTGCGAGGGGCCAACTGATAAGAAATTGGCTAATCATATTTTGTATCAGATACTTTTTCCGATGGTATTTGTATAACATCACTCAAGGGCAGAAATTGTCCTTTCTCAATCATGATTATATAGACAACGTGATACTCTAGCATTTTGTATTGCTGTTTTTAGCATCAAAAATAAAGCACACAGCTTACTGAATGTGGCAATGGTACTATACCTCAGTGAGAAACAGCTCCACAGATACAGGATCCTGATAGTCTGGCAGGCAGTGAACTTGATCACTAACATCCAGCACCTGTATATGTGACAATTTGAGGCTGTTATTATATTGTTTGTGACTCCTACTTGCTCATTTAATTGTGACATGATGTGCACCACTGTGCTGGAGAAACACAAAATTTTATAATCAAATGATAAACTGCTTAACTAACTCGCAAAAAAATTATTTCAGCCACAAATGAATTGTACATAGTCTCACCTCATGTTTCAAAGAAAAGAAGCCTCCACTGAAATAGAAAAAAAAAAAAAAAGAAATGAAGCAGATTGAGAATACAAACAAAAAAAAAACTTATCCAATGCTGCAAATATTCATTCTCAAGCATTTTTAACCTCAGTAGTTAATAATTAGATATACTTAAGTCAACTAAGTTCAACTTAACTAAAGCAAGACTATCAGGACAAAGAAAAAGCAATTTAAAGTTCCATTATATTTTGAACTTTATGGCAGTGAATTGTAGGAATCAGCTGCTAGATAAAATGTATGACTGTTCAAATGGTATAAGGTATTTTTATCACATACACTGAGGCAAATGGATTACTAACCCTCCAAAGTCATCCAATGCAAATGCCTGAATGATAGGCCATTTCTCAACTGTCATCACATTGAAGTCTGTCTTATGGCCTGAGAGAAAAATAAAATGAGTAGGCATTTGACATTTGATATCATCAGTGTGCACATACCAAATTAAGACTGCTAGCTTTTTCTGCTTTTTCCATTTGCCATTCTGTTTGATAAAATCCATCTCACCTTGACAGCCAACTGGTATATAAGCAATGACATCCATTTAGTTTTCTGTTTGACTTGTTACACAAAACCGTTTAAACAAACAGGGTAAAAAAAAAAAAAAGGAACCTGGTGTAATTTAAAATTTTTGGGATAATTCATTTTGCCAAGTTCTCCAAAGGAGTACACATTTATATCATATGAATAAAACACTAGATATTAGATTAACAGTGGTCAAACTTTACTTATAGATCAATATGGATGCATCAGTCGACATGAAAAACTAGAGCAACAATGACAGGATAAACATGATAAAGAAACTAAGTGAAAATTTTCAAGTTATGTATCATAATTCTTCAATTAAACATAAGCTACTGATAACTTCGTAAAAGTTCTTTATCCAGCTTTGCAATAAAAGAGCTGATTTATCTTAAGATATTTATATATGCACATGGCTGTACAAAATGGTTCTCAGCATCCTTTTACTCTATTGGCCAGCTGACCATAGCACAATAAATCAACTGCACTTTGAATTCCAGAAAGGAATTCCCCTCCCGTAGCATAAAACTCCCAAATACCAAGCACCACACAGTGGCCTTACTATAACATTACATATTTGGTCGATTATTCTAAGATTGCATCTGAAGTGAAATTGACTTGTGAAGTGTATTCTCACATTTTTGGTTTCCTAAGAAGAAGTTATCCTTGATGTATTATATTTAGTTGTGCTATGAGAGATGGTTTAAAATACCTTCAAAACACAGTATTTAACAATAACAATCTCCTTACTGTCACGAACAAAGAATGTTCATTTTTCAGCTTAATGAAATCTCCATGATCGGTTCTACACTGTGTGATTTAGATAGCAAGATGTGGTCAATTCTTCATTCTTACAGTCCGTCTTGTTTATTATGATGCATTGACTTGATCTGCATGATTACAATGGGAATGAAATGTGTTGTGTTTGTGGTGGACTTGCTATCAAGAAAGAACTAAAAAAAACATAGAATGAAGCAGAACTTTTGAAAAATATAGGCTGAACTTGTCCTGTACTATATTGCTAATATTCGAAGAGACATTGAAGGCTGCCATTCCAAATACATATGCTGCAGATGCCCACAGAGATCAATGTTCCAACTTTTTTTTTTATTCATGTACCCTATTTGCCACTTTTTGTCTATGCCTTTCTGTCTCTGTAACAAATCATGATTATGGATGTTGGATACATGCAAACGTGAGTTGTGAGCATACACATGCTGGCCCATGGAAATACTGCATCATCACAGGTGTCCGAGACACTCTCTAAGCATTCTGCGCAGTATGGTTTTTAGTTAGACCTTATGTATGTGAAGTATGTCACCTGCGCACTACATCACGACTTTATGTAGCGATCTAGTTGTTGTTAGATCTATCTAGAAAGATGAAGTGAAGACTGGTCATTCCAAGAGTGTTTGACAGAGAGAGAGAATTCCAGATGGGCTAGCATCTATAGATAAGGGCTCATGCAGAGAGTGAATGCCATGCAGCAGGAAAGTATAATGCAGTGTATGCTGCACGCATTGGAGTTAGACAGCTGCCTGGAGTTTGTATTGTTATCAATCACCTGCAATAAATTCTACTTCATTTTCACGTTGAGGATTCCTGTTATTTCTTCATCACTGTGTGCATCTCATCTGTATGCGCCACTTAATCACCACTTACAGTGTCACAACTAACATCTATCAACACCCAGAAAGTTCATGACAGTCTCCCTTTGTATCTATCTATCTCTCATTCATGCTGTTGTCCTGCTTCATGTCTAGCTTTTACTTTGCCATCTCTTTCACTCCCCTTGTGTATTTTATTAATGTTGTAATCTATAATATGTGAATGATCTCAGTTTGTGCAATATCTATCGTGTCTCTGTTTTGGGGCAGGCTGTAAATAAAGCAATTTTGCTGTTTCAACTGTTTCAACAGCACTGAAAAATGGTAACAAGGTGTGTTCATTGAGAGCACAGATAACTCTTTGCTGGGAAGATATCAGAAAATTGGCATGTGTGTGATCATCATACATAGACAAATCAGAGTGTCTAAAAGTCCGACTATGGCAAAACCAAGTTTATGACAGATTATTTTGACAACTTCTAGCCATTCTTTCAAAAGGCATACAATTTGTGCTGTAAGTATGAAAATAAGAGACAAAAGCTAATACCACTCACAAAACTTTACATATTTTACCTATTTTGAATCAAGTGTTACCAAGCCGTGACCAGAGATAGATCTAGATCTATATCAATATAAATTATACAGTAGAAAAATTCAGACTTGAGCTCTATATTAGTATTTTATTTCAATGTTTCATATTGCTTTTGTTGCACTTATTTTTGTGTCAATATATAACACATTTTCATCGAGACACAGCATTTAACCCATGTCCCCCATTGAGCTTGCAGGGAGCTATAACCAGACCTCTTAACACCTGCCGGACAGCTGCTGGAGGTCAAACTAAAGGCATGGAGATGTAGAGCCATGTGCAACGTTAAATCATTTTAAAAGCAAAGTAATTGAATCAATATCATTTAAAATTATGGAAAGCTTACCTTTACTTGAAAATGGCACTCCGATCACTTTACATTCACTGACCATGGCAATGAGAGACTTAATCTTGAACTCTTCAGAAGCATCATCTTCTTCTCCCTCATACTATACAAAAAAAAAAAAAACCAGCAACAAAGTATAACAAAGGTATAATGGGTGAAGCAAAAAAGCATGTCATTTTGCTTTCTAAGAGTGTTTTTTCTCAGGCAGTCTCATTTTCCTGTTCCAAGAAATGAGATGCTGACAAGCATTGCGAAACAGGAAAAGAGCTATTTTTGCTCAATGGGAGATCATTTTGCAGATTATCTGCCCCTTCCAAAAGAGGGACTTGCGTAAGGGGAGATCATTTTGACCAGCCCTGCTGGAAGTTTGCCAGATGTGAGAGGTGTTGAGCAAGCAGTATAGAGAGGAAAATAACTCCTTTACTTCTTGTTATTCTGAAGACTGATCACCAAAAAATTTGAAAAAAATCATAAGAATAAGAGGGAAACATTCTCTTTATATCATAATTTTCAAAAAAAAAATTCATGGTGTTTGTTTCAAGCAAAGGGCGTAAAAGAGATTTTTTTCTCCTTTACACTGCTTGTTCAATCCCTCTTTTGTCTGGTAAAAGGAAGTAGGACTGAGCACAATGAACTCCCATTCATTTGAATCAACATGACACACACTGACAAAACATTATATCAAACAAGATTTATCAAAATGTATGTATGTTTAAATGAAAAGAAATTAAATGATATTTTACCCCCTTTTCTCAGAGTTTGTCTCTGGGAAAGAGAAGTTAAAAAAAAAAAAATTAACAGAAAAAAAAAAAAATGCTCAGTGAGAAATTTATATGATGATTCAAAAACGGATATTACATTGCATACCAATCCTCCCAACAGCAGCAGCCATGACATCTTTTGACCCAATCCTCACTATTATGTCAAGCACCTGAATAAGTGTACTGATGATGTACAGGCAAGCTCCCTAAATAACAGAGCCTTCCCTGCTTATGTTTAATTTGTCTCCATTTGTCATCTGCATCATGTGGTCTTTGGTTAAAGAAGGAATAAAAATAAGCTGGCCGGTTGATGCATGATGATTGACATATAATACAACCAATGAATTTTTTTTTTTCATAAAAAATGTTTGTATATTCACACATTTATTGCTCTTCAAGAGTGAGAAATGGTATCCTCACCACAAGGATTGTCTAGAGATGGCGAACAATGAACTTTGTCAGCTACTTAAAACAAACAGAGGAAGTTTAATCAAACACGTACTGATTACTACTGACCCATAAGATAAAAAATATTTATCTGCAATGTGACAGAAAAAAAGTTGACTCTCATGGACAAAATACTCCCCCACTGATTTAAGAGTGTGATTTTAAGAGACCAGAAACCATATAATAAACATTTCAGTTCTTGAAATCTGACCTCAATTTCTAAATATACCCACTCTCCAAGGCACCTGAGCAAGCAAACAAGACAATTTTGCATACTATTGAGATAGTAGAGGAAAAAAAACTGTAGAGGAAATCATCTTCACAACTTTGACCATAAACAGAGTTGCAATAAAACTGACTTTCTTTTTAGCCTGAACGTAGACCTAGTACTATATTAAGGGTTAGGGCACTGGCATATGAACATATTTGAGGGTCCAGCTGTTTAATGTCCAACCATTACATTCAATAACAAGAGTTCAATGGGTTAAACAATGCAAAAAGAGATGGAGAAAATTTAGAAAATTCATGACAGCTTACAATTAAATTGGTATATGATGTGATGGCATGATCTTGTAAAGAAAATGAAATAAAATTCAAGTATTTCTAGTAATAATTATGGCCTTAACTTATAATTCCATATTATATTTATACAAATTTGATTTGCTTCATGAAGTGAACCAAAGCAATAACAATAAGTCCAATAACATACAACATGAACTTATTTTTGGAAACTGAAAACATACACCAGTGATGTCTTCTCGTTGAAGAAATGCAAAAAAATATTCAATGGATTGAACCCCCTCCTCCCCTTGCACAAACTTAGATATCCAATAAGAAGAGCTAAATAAATGATGTTAAGTTAATCAAACTTCAAATTGTGAATAGTGCCTCATTTTAGAATACGAAACAAAATTTAGAATGTTAACTTAGAAAACAAAAATCATGAGGAACTATAAAGGATGGGCATTAAAATAGATTTTTCCAAATGACTGTTCTCAGCTTTCAGTTAAAGCAAATAAAACTTTCACTTTAATTCATATTACACTGTTGTAACGCTGTTCCACCAATTTTGCAGTTCTATGCTAAGCATCTGCGGTACCGTCAATCTCTCTCACTCCATCCACTGCTAACCTCTACCCCAATCAGTCCTGCCCAATGTATAAGCAAACCAGCACCGGTCCTCTGATTTCCCACAGACAATCAGAAGGGTCAACTGTTATTCAATGCCATTATTGTTCAATGACCAAGCAGACTATTTGCCTGATTTGGCTCTCATTGGCCGAGCATCTGCCAACCATCAGAGTGTGGAGTCTTTCAAAAGATTCTGTGTAAGGATGCAAATGCTTCAAGGAAGAAAAGGGAATGTTGGTAGTAGGCTGACCATGGATGTTTTGTGTTCTAAGACAAAAGAGATGTACCTTGTACTGTTGTTAGCAGTGGAGTGGTTAATGAATTAAGAAAAAATTACTTCTGAAGTTAATTTTTGCTAAATATGTCATGATTGTTCGAGGAGCATGCTCATTTTTACTGAGCAAACCTGCTTGCCTTCAAAAAATATTTGCAACAGAATAGTCTGTATACTCACATAGTGATTGCAGACCTAAAAGAATAAGTTACAGATGAAAATTTGATATATTTCAATCGCCTGAGAATCAAAGAAACAGCCGTAGGTCTTACTTAATTCAAATCATCAGCTTTGCACATAATATACCTTATCACTCATGAAAGGGGCAGTTGGAAATGCAAGTTAGCAAATACAAAACAATAACAAATGAAAGTCACTGGGACTGTGCTATTGTGCTCTGGACAAGCCAAAATATTCATTATTCCTAAGCTCAGAACATATAGACTATATAAATAATGCAATATGTAAATGGCAATGTTTTGGCCAGTGGACAGACCTCAAACTACCTCATTTGATTTCAATTCACAAGATGGCAAACATAACAGACTATACAGTAGAGTTGTTTTGAATCTCTATGTGGCTGGAGCTTGGCCATATGGCAGCTAAAACCATACTAGCAGAGCATACTAGATCTTTTCAATGAGGTATATCAATATCAGTCACATGATAAGGAGATGAACATTCACACAAGGGTTTGTTTATGTGATGGTCTGAGTGGCCATCATTGGTCCAGTGCTGTCTGGCATACACAGAGCACATATATAAATCAGTGTGTAAACAACAACTCCTGGGTTATGCGATGGATCTCAAAATTTCTCATTAAAACACATGAAAAGTTACTCCCTTTTTTTTCTAGCTGTACAATCATGACCCATATTGTATGAATTGTTCACAGAACAGTATGTTCTGTATTTTGAACAAAGAAGCTCAGTGTCTCACAATGTTACAAACAGAGTGCTCACTACCACAGCGAGATTCAGAACAAGTTCATTCCCTCCTCTCCTTCTATCTTCCCAGACAGATCATGGAGACAAATCTTGGAGAACATAAAGATTACATTACAAAACATGCCTACCTCGTTCTCCTGAAGGCAGTGGACTTTTAGACCCGGCCAGTGACTAACATAAGGCAGCAAGTAGTGATAGTTAACTGGATTACAGTACATCCCCACATGGTCAGTGCCAATCAATATCATTAGATCTAGGAAAAAAAAAAATCATGCAATATTATTTTAGGCTACCTTTTTTCATTTCCATTGATGAATGCACACAATTCGGGTTTTGCCCCCAAAAAATGCATTACCACCAAATTTTAAAATGAATGGTTTCTGGTATTCTATAGCCATCACATAATTCTTAACTTCATACATTATTTTTGGTAAATAAACAAAAAGCCTTGGAGAAATACACTGCTGGCAGTGGTTAAATGTTCTGGTGAATTCTACATTTTTATAGTAGACAGCTAAATTAACAGAACTGTACTGGATATGTCCCATAACGACACAGGATAACACAAAAATTATTCAGTTTGTTGATATAAGAAACTTACCATCAATCACCTCTTCCGCAAAACCTGAGCTGAAATATGGTGAGAGGAGTGGAAAGGAGGTAAAATGGAAGGCAAACAAAAATCTTAAGCAAAATGTAAAATCATTTAATATTGCTCAAAGTTTTTAACTTGTCATTTGGATTACAAATCTCAAAATCATAATGTTGATGTAGCATATGTCCTCTAAAGTTTGAGAGCTTCTCATTCGTATTTGTTCATTTTTGCACACAGGATGCTGAATAAAACTTACTGCGTTTAAATCAATATCAGCTGAGACATCCCTACAGTGGCATTGCTGCATAATTCCTTACCTCTCTAATTCATCTTTTCGAACATCAAAAAAGCCAAAGAGAAGATAGCTCAGAAGTTCATACATTCCTTCATTGTAGCGACTGTCAATACCTGTTTTAGAACATCCATAAAAAAATTGAAATTTCCACATCTCACAACCCAGATAGTAATAAGCACTAACAAGAAGTTCTAGGACTAACAAATCTTGAAAAATTCTCTCTCACTTTGAAAGTCAAGTTTTACTTTAACCACTTCACTGCTAATAATAGTACAAGGAATGACAAAACATCTGTTTCTCATTTTCTCATGTGCAGGGAAACAAACATGTTACATGTCAGCCCAACTCCAATCATACCTTCTTCCCCTATGATTAAATGTTGCAACCAATGACCAGTATTTTGCACCAATAAACAGAATATTTTGCTAACCGCGATAAGAGTGCAAATCAGTAACATAATCTGTCTCTTCATGTAACAGTAATACTGAATAAACAACTGGTACTTCTGATCACTACTGGGAAAGTATAGGACTAGTGTCAGTTGGTTTGCACACAATGAGTGGAATTAAGTGTGGGTGAAGGTTAAAAGTGGACTAAGTGAGAGAGACTGACTGTATCGCTGAAGCTTAGCAAAGGATGCAAAATTAGTGAAGCAGTAAAAAAAGTTATTATCATATCCTTCCTTTATTTCTGTACTCAAAATAAACTCCACATAATATCTAATTATGATGTCTTCTTGCTGGACTTCAGATAGGAACATGGATTATGCAATAAAATTGGATGCACCTCACTTAAGTGCATGCAACGAACAACTTGCCATTTATATTAACCTTAGACAACTGCGTGTCCCATATTTATACCACAAGTAAAGTGAATCCCAGCCTGTGAGGCCCATGTTTATTCATGGGGGCTCCTCGTTGTGCTGTGATATTTCTCACCATGTCACTTAAACGTGGAGTTAACCGGCCTCAGTTTTGTCAAATTATCATCACATAAGCGTGCACAGCTCAGTAGATAGTCCTTCATAAGGTAAAGGAAACTATGCGTAATAGAACTGTGAGAAATTCCATGCCAAAGCCAAAAGATGAAATCCTCTTGAACAGAAGAGAAGAACAGAAATCAAAGGCTATATGGCCCACTCAAGTCCTCTGAAGTGGTCCGAAACTACAATCAAAAGAAACTATATTATGGTCCGAGAGAGTATCAGTACACGTAGTCTCTTTGTTTATATCATATTGAATAATAGCGCAGACTCCCTGACCACTTGACCCACTCCACAAGTTTCACATTGACCTGCGATGAGGCTGTTGAGAGTACAAATGAGTTATAATTGCTATGAATGAAAGCTAAGTAGCCTATGTATCTATTAGTTTATATATCAGAAAGCTCTTTTGTGCTCTCACTCTGTGCCAGTATTAGATCACTTTTATATATGTTTCTTTGTACTCGCTGTGGCCCCATTCAATGTCAGCCGGTTTGATCTAATAGGAATAATTCTAGTCCACATGGTCACAGATTGCAGGTTACACTGAGATTCTATGACGTAAATGTAAATACACCCCTTTGTGAAGTGGTTTCGTCCAAGCAGTTACATCATGGTGTGTGCAAATCTGTTATGGGAATGGTCTGTGGGACGAGGGGTGACAATATTGGCATCATATGAAATGGACATGTCTTTGTAAATACAATTCCTTCTCCTACCATTGGCTCAATTCAAATATTATTGTGTATTACTACAAGTGAAAAAAGGGTGGAGTGAGGGGAGGGATCAGAGGAAGACATTGGTCAGTAAGGTGGTCAATCTGGGCCTACACTGTGTCACCCTGAAGCCAAGGTGGAATCTCTATAGTCAAAACTAACACCTTGATTCCAGGTTGACAAGCCCGGCACGGCACACCACAAGACGTTGTAGTCCATAGACTGGGTTGCAGTTCTGGAGTTAAGCTAATGTACTGTACTGAGATGTTGAATACCATTTCTTTTAAGTTCTGTTTAAATTCATGGGTAAACTAAAACAAAAGATATGTAAAATAAAAAAAAAAGATGACACATTGTAACTCACATCAAGAGGGAAAGGAGTAACTTTTTAGACCATATGTAGCGCAGGAGGAGCATGACTGTATGCCCATTGAAAAGCACACAATTTTATATTTACACAAATCTGCTATCGATTGCACTCCTACACATCTATTGCACATGATTATTCGCAGAAATACTTCACCAAAAAGAAACATCTGAGGCAGAGACAAACTGTCATGATCCATTCAGAACTGTTTAACAACATTTCTGAAATTATAACAACAAAGATCTGTAACTTGATATCATTCACATGTTTTTTCAAATTCATTCCCCGTTATTTTATCTCACCTGATACAATTAATATGCCATCAATATCAGCTGCTCCAGCTTTCCTGTTGTGTAAGATGTCTTGCACATGTCGTAATCTTGTTGCACTAGGAAGAAGAAGAGTTTATATTGAATAAATGAAAATAAGAGTTATATTACTTAACCTAGATCTAGATTTAGATCAAAATTAATTCAGTTCTGCGCACTACCATTGTTTAGTGGTCCCTCTCTTGCGCAGCCCCGGTGCGCAACCTGGAAGTACGAATGGCACAAGTTGACTACTTGTTAGCATTAGGGAAATAGTCTCATACATGTTAGTGTTAAGGAGGACTGTCACCCGCTCGTCGGACCTATATGTTAGCGTTAGGGTGGACTTGCGCTGGTCGAGGGTCCCAGCAGATTAAGCCAGCGGGCTTGTTCTATTATTTGGTAGGCCTATATACTGAATACATTTTAACAGCCTAGGTGACTAAGCATAATCATCGCAGTATCGATGTGTACCATTTGTACTTCCGGTCTACACACCAGGGCTGTGCAAAAGAGAGACCACTAAAGCATAGAAGTGCCCAGTTCTGTGAAATGTCTGAAAAAGTAGCGTGATCTGGGTAATTCATAGCTGTGCAAATCATATTGGAAAACTTTGCAGGTTCCTTATTCTTCTGGTTGTCCCTTTGAGACGACATGCTTTTGCACTTGCTGATTTTCATAGCTCAGTCACCCAAAAAACTGTTGCTACAAAAAACGAACGAAAAAGTGTTATCGATAATTGGTAAGTATCAGGCGTCATTAGTAACCAGCATCTCAATGATAAATTACAATGTTTGACTCATTTTACCTCACAAACTGGGAAAATTGCTCAATCTTAATGTGTCTCCTTGCTGATGACGGTATTTTGAATTTCTGAGCTGACATGACGATGATCGCTAGAATTTATCAATATGCATTCATAGAATGTCAACAACGGTTGTCATTGCTGTGAAGGGATCGCCATATTACTAAGTGATACTCGATACCATATCTAGTAATATTTAATTTTCATATAATTAGTGTCTTGTGGCTGCTTTTTTCCATGATACCAACCACGTTATATATTAACCATTATATTTATCCCCCCCCCCTTCCCCCCAACCATGACAGATAGATAAGGTGCCATATTACTGGAATTCCACATGAATACAATGACTATTTAGAGGAAGGCTGATACAACAGATTCGATACAATGAACAAGCAAGGGCGGTCACTGCTTCTAATCAGGAAATGACGTCATGTTATAAATGATCTCAGGCTCCAGTATTGGGACTACTGAATCATCGTACACAAGTTTTGTTTTGTAGATCTAGAATCTAGATCTATAATAACTAGATCAGATGTAGATTCTGTTGAGAATAGACAACGGCTCAAGATACTATATTCCTGCTGTTGACTTCATGAGATGTAAGTTGGTTTCTTTTCTTGAAATTGTGATTTTAGACACAGGTTAAATAAAATTTAATTCGGGGTTGATTTCCTCTATCAAGACTCGAGTCTAGATTCAGACTCTAATAATGGACCAGAGTAGAAAATAGAATCATCTGTCATAGTCACGACAGAATTAATCAGAGGTTTTCCTTTTGTTCTCAGTCTTTTAGAAATTAGTTGTCATATCCGTAAATGTAGATAGATCTAGATTTAGATCTAGATCTAGTCTAGTTTTTTTGGGTTTTTTTTCAAAATTTTTAGAGTTCTGAATCATAAGTCATGATCAGTGGCGGTGGATTTTTTTTTCTACTTAGTAGATCTAGATCTAGATCTAGATCTAGAATCTAGTTTTTTTGTCCTTTTTTTTTTTTTTTTTACTTTTTTTAAAGTAGTCAGGTCTAGAATCTGATCTAGATCTAGATCTAAATCTAAATCTATGCAGTCAGAAAGATAGATGTACGCCTATATTTGTTTTGCCTTAAAAAAGGCTTAAGATCAGAGACATATAATATTGTCTATCTATCATGAAATTCATTGTAAATCTATTAAATTGCAGAGATCTAGATAGATTGATAGAATAATTTAGACTGTCTGAGATGATTTAGTTTTTAGTTTCATGATGTTTCTGTAGCACTAAAGCTGATAGCGACCAAAATGTATTGATTCTTTTTTCAGATCTGGTGAAAATGGCTATGTGATCACTTTGATCATGGAAGAAAGGTCATACAGCACCCTTGGCCGGCATGGTAAGTTTTACTCATTGTCGCTTGAACTTCAGATGAATATTTGGGCTCTCATTCCAGTTTACGTAGGGGTTTTCATTGTTTTGTGATTGTGTTCTTTGGTTGGTATAGCAGCATATTAATGAAGCTAACTACATAAACTTGCATATGAAAGTAAAGGCCAGATAATTTTCATTTGTAATGATAAATAAGCGCTAGCAACTGCACTGGGCCTAGAACTGCTAGATCTAGATCTAAATCAAATAGGTGTTTTTCACATTTTCAATCTTACTGCAGTCACGGCAGTCGCACTAGGAGTATAAAAACTTGTGTACTAGGTTTCAGCATTTCCAGACTTGATAAAATTGTAGCGAGAACTTGTAAACTTTGTAAACAGGAGAGTTATAGCTGCTCAAAGAAAGGCCATACAATGCACGTCCAACTGGTGAATAGGAGCGGGGGTTTCAGTTTTTTTCAGGGATATGTTGTACGGCCCAGCACGATAAATTGTTCACATTTGGGCCGTATGGTGTACGTCTGCAGGATGGAAGGGGTAAACCAGATCCCTTTGATTCATTTGGATGAACTGAAGGGTTGTGTTTTAATTTCAAATTTAATGACTAAAATTGTGAAAAACGTAATAACTAATTAATATCCTTCCCACTACCAAAATGAATTGACTTGAATTTTGGATAAAAGTAATCAATGAACTCATGTCTGCCCACTCTATCTGCTCTGTGGTGAAAATATCCATTTTACTGTCTTTCTTATTAAATACACTCTAAAACCAATGTAAGAAAATGCTTAAAATGAAACTTATGTTATTGAGAACGAATCTTTGGGAATGTTTTTCCTGTGTTATTTTTTCCCCCCTTTTTTTTTTAAGCAGAAAAATAACAAACAAAATGACGTAACAGCTTCATAACCACACATTTTACATGTATGTACACCTATATTTATACAACAACAAGAACAACAGAAATGCAAAGGAGTGGCCTTAAGACATATAAGGTGGTGGTGTGGCCGCATGGGTCTTCAATTAAGGATCAGGGGAGGTAATTTGGTAGTTATTGTTATAGTTGCATCCCTGTTTCAGTTTAGTCTCTTTGGATATAACAAAATAGCAATAGAATGAAATGATTTCCATTATCCACAAGTTTCGTTTTAGAGTGCATTTGCTTGTAATTTATAGTTCTGGAGGAAAAGTTTTCTTCACATATTTAGGAGAGGGGGGTGTCATGAAACTGGGCTTTTGCTCAAGATACTCAAGTTTGGGTTTCTGTTTTCTTTTAAAATTTTGGTCTCTACTGAATATAAAAATGGTACAGTATTAAAAAGTTGATATGTCCATTCTAAAGTGGGAGGGTGATCAAGCCAAGTTTGACCTGCTCCACTGCCATCGAGGCTCTTGCTCATTTGGAGCTCTTTATTCAGTAATAGATCATCACTGTTTCACTGGGTACGGGCAAAATTGCGTAGTGGAGACTTGATTATGATCTCCTTCACCAGTATTGGGAACCCCAGTGCCAGGGGTGAACACTGACTAACCATCTGAGATGCTGACCACACTGAATATCAGTGAAAGTGTTCATATGGGCCTCTGAAATAGACTTCCCGTGGTCTAATGAGGGTGAAATATGCCATGTTTCTGCTGTTTCAGAGTGGATTATCTGTCACAGGAAAGGTAAAAATGCTCTTGGTTTTGACTGAGGGAGACATGGCCGCCATATATTAACCCTCTCTGGACTCTAAAATGACTCCACAGAAGTCCATTTGCTGATGGTGCTAGGGAGGCAAAAATGGGACACAGGAGAAGGCAAAAGAAGGACAGAAATCATGTAAAGAGGTCTAATAGATGAAACAAACATGTTTAATGTTTAATTTTTAAAAAAAACAGAAACTTTAAATGTGTTTTTTTAACACAAATATGCTTTTTTTTAAATTTATGGAGCAATTGCTACCTCATCTGATTTTTTTTTTTTTTTTTAGGCTTGGCATCCAGCTATTCATATTTAGATGGAGTTCCTTTTAGGATTGGCCCAAACTTCAAACAGCCATCGAAGGTCAGTGACTAAGAGAAAGAACAAAAAGAAAGTATCACTGTTCCACCAGTTTTAAGTCATGAAGTAATACTTCTTTTTCCAAATCAATGGAATCATCACTCACTTTAAATTAATATTTGCATGATACAAGTCAGAATCTCTGTTTGGTTATGGTTACAGTTTTGATATGCTTTTCAACCTCCTATCGTGGTGGTTATCGCAGCTGTCCTCTATTCTTGTTTTCCCTGTATGCTTTGCAAAAATTTCCAGTGATTCACTCAGATTAGCATGTGTGCAGCTCAGATACCTGTAGTGTGAATATAGCTTTTTTAAATCAAGAGCAAATACATAGAGTGGTCTGTCCCTCAGAGCCTAGTCACCAGTCACGAGGAGAAAAAAAAAAGCAGGCTCTTAGGTGGATTGAATGGCTATGTAACCACTGTCTTGTAAGAGTTTAATATATCTCTGTAGAATAAGAACAGCCTTTTCCATTGTGCATATGAGCCATTCTCAAAAGGTCGACCATAACTGCATTACCCTCACTTCAGGTTCACAAAAAGAAAGGAAAACAATAAAATTTCATTTTTCATTGCTTGTATCTCCTAAACATACATT
>JBCAUA010141775.1:0-22513 GCA_038406235.1 Peronia verruculata
CCCCCCCCCAAAAACAAAAAGATTTAAATCTAGATTAAACTGCCGATTAATAGCCTCGGTTGGGTTTCAAGCTTTTAAGTAAGGAAATGCAAAAACGTTGAGAATCACTGTCATATCATAATTATTCCCTGCTCCTACTCCAGCTAACTTATGAATGTTTTAGTTTCATAATCGATCATGACCGAAGACATAACCGAAATGTTGGTTATTGCCTAGACATACTAGTATAACAGATATGACGCTCAGGGAGAAATTCCCGCTCAATTTGAACAGTGCTAGAGCGTCGGTGCTCAGAGTCAGGGAATAATGCTGGACGGAAATCTGGATCTTGATTTGGATATTTGATTTGGATAACCAGTTCCGAAGGCCACCTTAGATAATTAAGCCCGTTGGTTGGTTGTGATCATTGGCCTTGTGTTGTCTACTCTTCGCTTGTAGTTTCTACCAGTGCTCAAAGAGTTGAGTTTTAAGGGAGAGGGAGGGAGAGCGCTAAGCTTAGGCCCATAATGCTGCCTCCGTGTAAAGATCAAAGGCATCACCGTAAACAGGGGAGGGCCACAAGCACTTTTACAGTCATACATTGTCGTTTGTCGTGCAAGTAGGCAGGATTTCAGACTGGGGAATTGGGACCACAGATTGGCGCTCACTGGTAGACTCAAACAGTTAGCTATCAAGCACTCAGTAAAAGAGTTGAAAACCGATGAGGTAGTTCTTGAAATGTCGTTCACCGGCCGAATCTGCAATTGGATCAAGTGCCGAACTGGTTTCGCTCTGACTACAGCAGATTGCAACTAATCGTTAAGCATCATTGGTAATACCTTGTTATTTCTTGGTATTTGAAAGTGTTGACATGATTTTATATTCCTAAACAAACTGTGAAAGTAAAGCAATAAGAACATGCAGAAATATTTGAGAAGCCCTCGAATGAACAAGCAAGGAGCAAGGGAGATGTTTTCCTTGAAAAGTTCTACATGTACTGAGGTCGTGAAAGGGTCAGGCTATCCTCGTTTATGCCGGCATGTTTACTAGTGTATAGTATTGTGTATGTGTTCATATGGTTAAACCGGGGATAAAATTAAACAATGCCAAAACAATTAAGCAAACAATTCACTCTGCTGCAGTATGTAATAGTGTATTAACTTCGTAACATTGACAACCGCATGTGTTTGTGAGAAACATACTTTCTTTGTTACTCCCCCGTAGTTCAGTCACGCGGGCCAAATTCTAATGGAGACAAGGCAGCCGGTATAGACACCCACATCGGCACCGGATCTGGTTATACTAGGCTAGTATGCTGTGGATTATTGTAACGGATTGAGCCATTATGAGTTCGTATCCATGGTCCATAATGTTTCGTTTCCTTTTTTTTTTTTTAGCAGCTAAATAGGTTTTTAGAATAAAAATCGGGCTTTTGAAATATCAGAATATGACATTTTTAAATTTTCATGAAATTTATCTTTTACAAACAAAGATCTGAAAATAAATAACCGTTTAGATGTTCTATCAAACAACATGTTTACCAAGTGTTATTAAGTTCCATTGAAATTTGGCAGAGTGGATAGATTTCAAAGTTGGCCATTTAGACAAGTCAAAATTGAATATTGCGGGGCTGCTATGGCAACTGTTCGACAAAGTCGTTTATTTTCACTGTTTTCTTCTAATTTGAGCATATTAAATTCAATGGAATAGGTAAACGCAAAGGTATATACGTAACGAAAAAAACAAAACAAAACAAAAAATACAATCAACTGTTGGACCCCCCCCCCCCCCTTTCCAAACATATCCATCTCGTTATAGAACTTTCGGGATTTCACTATTTTTAGACACTTTTGACCTCTTCTGATATCAGAAAAATACGTGATATATAATATATATATTAAGTGTATCGGTAGGGAAGATATTTATCATCAATGATCAATGCACACCATCTGTAAATATTCATCATCAATGATCAATGCACACCATCTGTAATTAGTATTAGTCGGACCTACATGTTAGAGTTAGGGTGGACGCACTGGTCGAGGGTCCCAGCACAGGGGTTGTTCTAGGTCTCTACGACAATAGAGAAGGTAAAGTGCATCTTCCCTATGGATGAACAGTGCATCGACACAGAATATATATATATATATTATATATACATATAATGTATATATATATATATATATATATATATATCATTGATGATGATCTAAACCTATTCACTTTTGAATTTTTATTCTTCAGATTATGTATTTTAAATATTATGCATCCCTTTTTCTAAATTTTATTCATGTTTTGGAAGAAATTTGTCCAACACGGACAGAAGAGCCTACAGATTCGTTTAGTCACATATTTAAAAATAAAAGATATTTTATATGATATATCACCTGCGACACACCCCCCCCCCCTTCATCCTTATTTTCAAGCGTATCATTATGTAAAATTGCTATTTATTACTGTCCGAAATTCCAAATGAATATAATGGAATATACAAGTCTTTTGAAAATGCTTTCTTATTTTCAGTGCACAAAGTCTAGGATGGCTGCGTTGTCATGCAACCTGACATAATTTTTTTTTTTCACATTTTTCCGTAAGTTGAGCATGATGAGTGAGCTGGAAGTTTAAAAACTCTTTCGTTCAACTATTCAAAAAATCGCCCCTTAAACCTATCCCTGCCCAGGCTACTTGAACATTAAATGTATTCCCTCATTTTTTTTCCAGCCTTCAAAGTAAGAACTTTCCAGCTCTTCAACTGATCTACATCCTTAGGAAGAATTACTGAGCGTGTATGTTTTCGATATTGCAAGATCTAATCACTGAGTCTAGTAGTTTAAAATGACTTCTGATTTTCTAGTCGATAGGTCCCGGCAGCAAAAGAGTTCAAGGGACAAAATGGAGAAAGGATCAATAATGCTCAATTATAACCTTTCAGATGTCTCTTTGCTAAGTGGCATGAGTCATAGACATATTACTTTGGGCCCGTTGTTTTAATTGAACATTACAATTCCAACTACAGCCGACAGAGTGACTTCGCGATCATCTAGAAATTGCTGAACCTGAGGACTTGCAAGTGTTGATAGGTTTATCATGTTTAGGAAAGATAAGATATAAGTAAAATAATGAAATTGGTCCTATTCATTCTCCATAAGGGGGGATGTAGATAATGAAAGGAAAAGAGAACTCTTCCACTACACAAACTAACCAAAACATGGACAGGAAACAAAAGACCTACTCTATTTAAAGTTTACAGAGAATCTTACAGAACATTATTCCTTTTTCAGAAAACAAAGTCGCTGTCAGTTCAGAAGACATAAGTTTATGTTGTTATTTTAACAACGGCTCTGTCATTCTGATACTTGCCAAGCATTTGATATGACAGCGTTGTCTGCTACAGTGGGGAGCTAATCTGTCATGTCTTTCTCAGTTCCACCTGCACATGTTTCTTTCTGGTCACTGATCAACCTCTATTCTGTCTGTTGTAACAAAGAAAGTTATCTAAATCTATTTGGCCAGAGATGGATTTGTATTTTATACTTGGCATCGAAGTCTAGCATTAAACACGTAAGTGCATCATTTATGAAATGCTTGGGCTCCAATCGTTATAATTGTGTAAACGGTCTTTGTGATGAGGAATGACAGATTGGACGGCTATCAAACTGACGTGTTGTTTTAGTACAAACACTTTATCTGCTAACAGAGCGTGAGATTAGGGAAAAATCAGTGATGGGACCTGATGTTTGGCAATCTCTTTCATTTCTCCAAACCTGGATGGAGTCATAGGAACATTCCACAGATAATTATCTCCTGCCTGACCAATTTTAATGTCACCCCAACGAGAGTTGAGCACCGGTCGTTCGTTTCCATGTTTTATTCAATGTTCTGGCTATGGGCTAAAAGTTGGCCATTTATCAGCGGTGTGAGAAAGCACCATCATCATTCTTCTACTGGCAAACACTAGATTCAGGCCGTGGCTCTTCTGTGCACTCACAGTCAACCTCTCCACCTGATACATTGCGGATGATTGTGCCTGGCAGAAATAGAATACTGTGAACGTTTTTTGGTGATAGAATAGACAAGCTGTTTGATATTATGTGGTGTCGTTCTGTTGTATTTTAATTATCTATTAATACCTCAAATGCAGATTTTCGTTTTCTGACATTGATCAGTTATGCATACGAGACACCAACGATGGTCGGGTTCGTATGTACCTAATATGTCATATGGTGTTAGAGAGAGAGAGAGAGAGAGGGAGGGGGAAGGGGGAGTGTAGAAAAAAAAACTGGACTGAAAATGGAAATTATGCCTTTTGGTTATGTTTAATTTCAAAATGTGACTCCAACTAGTAATTGTTAGTTTTGTGTCTCTGAGAAAGCTCAACTGTCTGAACTCACAAAAGCTTAATTAAGATGATTTTTATTAGCATATGCAGGGGTTATTTGATGGTCACAAAATCAAGGCTGTGATGGTGTCTTAGGAAATAATTTCCTTGAAAACGTGATATTGATAGTTTCATTTACATCTTTTTATTGGACAAATGACCTATTTCACGTTGGTTACAGACAATCAATTTATACTATACCTTGCACAGGAATATAGCCTACATTTTAAAGTAGGGAGAGCGTTGCTAAGAATGAAATATCAGCTCATGTAAACACATGTAGACCTCATTCAAGCTGGCAAGATGTGTTTAGCCCAATCCCGCGAGAACGAGAGTGAGCCAAATCCAAACTGTTTAAGTGGCGACTGTAGAAGAAATCGGTCGAGATGTATAATGCTAATGAGACCGATATAGAAGTGTTGTGTTCATAGTTTTACACGTGTTTCTTTACAAGTAGTGACTCAAATTGTTTACCAGATGATCTGTTTGTATCACAAAGTGGCTTTTATGGCTTGGAGACCATAGAGGAGGGAGGTCCAGCAGGTGAGGTTCGGGTTATTGGAGGTTATTTGGGGAAGATTTGCACCCTCTTCCACTGTTGTCAAATGTTTCGGAAACTGATAATTCCTCAAAATTAGAACATTCCAGTGATTGCTTAAAACTGCAACACTTGAAATGATTCTACTAAGGTACTTTAAAACGCATCACTTGAAAAAATATGATTCTATCAAGTGTTGTGTTTTTAAAGTCCGTCGATAAAATCATTTTCAAGTGTTGTGTTTCCAAAGTCCGTCAGTGTATTTAGAAATTCATTGCCATAAAATTTGCTTCACGACTTTTTAAATACATAAGAAATATTCGTGCAGTGGGAAAATTCCATTAATAATAAGTAAAACATAATGATATAATGCAACTCTGCTGCTGATTATTAAATACAATTAAAAAAACACACACACAGACACACACACAGACATATAAACACTCCAAACAAGTGACACTAGTTTATATCTGGCCATGTACTCTCGTCCCTCCCCTCGCCTCTAACCTTTCTGTCTTTCTTTCTGTCTCTTCCTGTTTCTGTTCATTGACTATATACCAGTTTACAGATATCTGTCCTATAAATCTGCAACAAAATCCGCACAAGGTTTGTAGACTCGAAAACTACTGAATATATGCACAGGAAATTTGGCAAACAAGATAGTTGCATCAAAATCCATGTTTGTACATACATAAAGTCAAAAAAAAAAAAAAAACAGCTTTATTATGTTGGACGCTATCCTAAAAAGGCAATAATAATTGAATAGTAAATATTTGATCCAATGTTCGATAGATCACAACACCAAACACATTTTCTTTGAGCAACATTCATTTTAATCATACAATATCCCAACATCGAGGTGTGCACGCTTTAAAGTCGCATGCAGAACAGTTGCCGGTTGGACTAACATTCGAGAAAAAAATCTCTCACGAAGGCCGTTGTTCTTTTCTAGTATATTATAAGCCCGCCTCATCCGAAGGAGCTCCGAGAGGTCCAAGTATTAATAATAATAATATATTACAATGATCATTAAACCTGGTAACTTGGTTTCTATAATAATACACTGTAATAATAAAACATGAATAATAATACAACATTTGGCAACAGGGCATTGATCATAATAATAATCGAAACGGACGAACAACTCTATTCAAAGCGGGGAAGGAGGTATGGGTTCAAAACATTCAAGTCAGCACCGGCAGTTGTGAATACTCTAGAAATAAGGTAAAAAATATTGTTGCTATTTATTCATCATATCTAATATTGTAAAAAATGAAAACATATCCCCTTCTTTTATGGAGACAGATCAACACAAATTTTACAGTTTTTAGAAAATGTTCAGTTCAGTTTTGAATTTGGCCTTTCAACCTCCATAAGGTGGTTATCTCGGCTCTTCTTTTCATTGGGCGTCTCGTACTGTCAGGCCGCGGCAAAGAGGTTAAAATTGGGGCACATGGCCTTTAATTATTACCAATTTTTAGAAAATGATCAGTGAAAATAAAAGGGACCTGTTTACGGTGTGACATTCCATATGACTGTTTTCCACAATGACAAACCGAATGATTGAACGTTTCCAAGTTCTCTTGTAAATGTCGACACGAGGCTAAATTTAACTCTGCCGCCAGCATGTAACTGGCCCGACCATGACTCTCGGCACAAGTGTGACTGACCTCGTTGTATTGGTCTATCACTCGACATCTGGTCATTCCTCTTTAATAAGCTGCAAGTAAATGTGTGATATAGTTGACATCTCGACATTTTCTCAGATCATCCCCTGTGCTAGCCAAGAACAAGAACTGACAACATCCCACAGAATCAATGTAACAACCACTGCACCAAATGTGTGAGACCAGAGAGGTGAACTTTGAGCATAATTATGTCGCCTTTGTTGCTTCTCTTCCTGCTGTGTTCCTGTGTCTCAAACATCAACAACATCTTCAGCGCTTCACTGCCTGATGTATCCGCCTCTGGTTCTATCACAACCTTAAGCTCCAGTGGTGAGTTTTCACTTTGTATTCCTAAGTTATACATAGTAATTGTATCACTGTTTTGGTTCCTAATTAAATCTATCTATCATGGGTATTGTTTTCATTGCCTAGATAACAACCAGATAGTAGGCCCTAATATGCAAATGGAGAGGTAGAAATGGAACGGAGAAGCATTCATGATTTTTCCATTAGTTTACAGGCATTGATTGCTTTTACTGATACGTCGTACGAAAGCTTTTCATCACCCTAAATATGTGCATCCCTTCAGTCTCGGAAGACAATGTAGTTGCGCTCTTGGGTTTTTTCGGGGTACAGTGTCTGGTGCGACTGGCCAGTCCGACGCAGGAGTGGCAATTCCCCTGTGTATATCATACAATATAATTTTAATATATTATTTTGTTTAAGTCTCCGATCTTAAGAGTAGTCTGTTTGTGGTGAAACCGCACTTCAGGTCTTAAATCTAAACAACTGAGTTTAGGCAACTTACTTCTGATACAATCAATCATTAGGTCCTTGTTTTTGTCCTCAGGTATGCGTGTATATCTATGTACGTTTAGTGCGTGTTTCTATTTGTGTGTGTGTGTGTTGTGGCGTGTTAGCTCAGTGATTTGTGCTGAGGCCTTTCGAAGCAGATATCGGTGGTTCGAATCGCAATGGTTGAATGTTGTATCGTTAGGAAAGATACTTAACACACAATTTTCCTCAACCCACCCATCCGTAAAACGGGTACCCAATGTATATCGGGAGAAGTACAGTGGCACTGCACTACGGCGACATGGTCTGAAATGGCCAAGGCAGTTTCCCCTCTTGGGGGTCTAGGGATATTAACTTTTACTTTGTTTTATACAACCAGATGGGTAGTACTTTGTGGTCCATTTCTCCAGAACAAAAATAAAACACACACACACACACACACACACACACATGCACGCACGCATGCACGCACGCACGCATGCACGCACGCACACACACACAAACACACACACACACAGAATAAGCAAGCAAAACAAAGAAAAGACATACACGTTTGTCTTATAGATAATGTAGGAAGAGGGATCGATATAACTATTGTTTATGTCATAAATCCAGTAATTACACAACAAAATTATTAAGAATTTTGTCAGTCATTTCTTATTTTTTATACACAATGGCAATCTGGTACTTAATTTTTATTGCACCTGGTACTTAATTTTTATTGTAGTGACTGCACAGATAAAGAAAGAAAATAATCTAATTGAACGAGAAATATATTCGAGACTTGTACATTGCAGAGATCTTATTATTCTGGACAATTTTCTATCTGAATTTGCAGACTTAAATAATATCAATAATAATAATTGAAATAGGAATTACATTAATTTCATATAGTAAATGATCTCATTTCAGAGAAAGGAAGCCAGACCAGCAAAATATAAAGAAATAGATAAATAAATTAATAAAAAAAATAAAATAAAAAATCAATAAAATTGTATTTAAAAACCAACACAATCATGTAAACAAGGCAACAAGACGCATTCTCTGCATCTAAACAGCTCTTGCTTGGTTTGTTATAGAAATATAGAGTTTAAAAATACTGCTGTATACCCATTTGTGTGCGTGTGTATGTGTTTGTGTGTGTGTGTGTGTGCGCGCGCGGGCACGTTTTCTTCAGTAAGCCAGTTCTATGACATGTTAATTAGACGAGAAATGGACAGATTTTTATCTCATATGTTTAGGATGTTCTGTCTCGGATTCCACAACATAATCAGCAGATATTCGTAAGGAAGAGGTGAATGAGGTAAACACAGCAGGACCATCAACACAAGAGTCGGGCAGTGTGCCTGGCATTGAGAGTACAGCGACCATGTCGATGCTAAACTCAGATCGATCAGAGAAAAATGAAGGCCCTCTTGCTGAAGCGATAACATAAGGTCCAGTAAAAATGCATGGCCAATTCTCGGGTTCTATGGAGTTTAATGCTACCACCACCGATAACGATTTACTTATAGCTCATGTAGATGGTTTAAATGGTGAAAATATTAGCAGGCCATCGCCATCAGTAAAAACATTTATCGGTATGAGGTTCTGCGCATTATACAGAAAGCGAAACTAAAGATATCTGTGATGAGAGCCCCACGAAAACGTGTGAATCGATGGCCTACATTAACTGGAGTTGAGAAATAAAAACAACCTTGGATTTCTTAACCATACAAATACGAATATAAGCCGACGAGCTTTAGCTAAGAGAAGGGCAGTTTCTAAAACGGAGAAGGATATAATTTCTACAGCAGACAGTTACATAATCTCTACAACAGACAGTGACCTAATCTCTGCAACAGACAGTGACATAATTTCTAAAACAGAGAATGACATAATTTCTACAACAGAGAGTGACATAATCTCTACAACAGACAGTGGCACAATTTCTACAACAGACAGTGACATAATTTCTAAAACAGAGAATGACATAATTTCTACAACAGAGAGTGACATAATTTCTACAACAGACAGTGGCACAATCTCTACAACAGAGAGTGACATAATTTCTACAACAGAGAGTGACATCCCTCTGAGAGGATCAGTGGATGAGATGTCTCAGCTAAAAACAATCAAAAACCTGAGGGAAATTTCTGCATGCGGGCTGGAGGATGCAGCCTTCATAAATGAAACAGAAGGTATTTTTTTTTTTTCAATATATGAAATGTGACACGATGAAATCAAGCTCTTGTCAAATTTGAACATGTTATGGTTATTGGTATTATTGAGAAGAGTATTAATTTTCCTTTGTCCTGTTAGAAAAAGAATTGTTCAACCTTAAGTAGTAGTCAAGATATTGGCAATTTAAAATAACGGTGGTGACCTTTTACAGCAGCAAATTTAGTAAAATAATCGCCGATAACTTTTCTCAGTCCTTATTAATTCTTATTAAGCCATGCTACTGAAATCGCAATTTTGACGTTTTATCAATCTGTTTCAGCAAATTAAACTCTGACATGCATATTTAGATTGATAGAAGTAACATGTGAAAACAAATGGGTTAAAATGCATTCACTGTTGAAAAGCACCTGATTTCTCCGGTCGTCTCAGTTTGACGAGTGCTTGATTTCATCGTGTCGAGTCTCATATTTATTAGGAAGTGTTTATTTACGCGACTGGGTCTATCTTGAACACTCGCCACCCGCTAGTCGGATCAACATATTAGCGTTAAGGTGGACGCGCTGGAAGAGGGTCTCAGCAGGTTACGCCAGCAGAGTTGGTCTAGTTAATTTTAATCATTAGGAAAAAGAATTGGTTTGTAAAGGAGAGGATTTCCTTTGTTTGCCGACATTTGGGACAGCGGTGGTGATTTTTTTTTTAATCCGTTATCGTTAAGTAACGTACTCGGACTAGTCGTGTAAATAGCCTCGGTAATTTATTTATTTATTTTTTTTCATTTATTATTATTTATTTTTAAGAAGAAGCATGCACATTAAGAAAGCTCTTATCCCTGATATTCTCGAAATATGGAAGGAAAAAAGTGCCAGAAAGTTTTGTCCATTGGCATTTATATAGTTGTGATAATTGCAGTGTTGTTTGAAATTTGTATCTGCACACAGAGAATATATATGTAATAAATATAAATAATAATAATGTCCAGTCCTCCATTTCTGATTCTGTCTGACTTGGCTCCAAACTGACTGCAGACCAAACAAAAAACATAATTTGACGTTGTACCTAATAACCTGTTTAATAAATGGTATCTATGTTTGTTTCAAGGAATCTGCTAGAGTTTTAGGAGCTACGTGTTCTTTGTCTTTCTGGATTTTTTACATATCAAAATCTACTTCAAATATAGGGTTGATGTAGTATATCAAAATTTACTTAGGAAGTAGAGATTATCTAATAACAGAATATTTTTATCAAGATTCATATAACTGAAATTGGTTGTTGTGACAGCAAGTGCTGGAGGAGAATTGCTGGTGATTGTCAATGGTTGCTGCCCTAAGAACTGCAAACATTACATCGTCATCCAAGTTCCCGATGGCAAAGAACTTCTGCTCAACTTCTCCTCTGTTCAAGTCCCTGGCCCTTATCCGACTGTAAGTGATGTTTGTTTGTAGAGGCAGCAATAGGCAGATAGAGACTGGTTCCTGGAGAAGTCAGTCAATCAAGAGTAGGACAGGATTAAAGTATTACTTCCCTGCTCAGATTCTGCAAGTAGTAACGAAACAAATCTCCTATACTGTTTTGTACACATTAACAATCCAGACGACAAATGAGGATTGCAGGAAGGCAATACATTATAAGTATTCTCTACTGTTATATAGAACATGAGCTTGGGCTGACGTTGACGAGAATGAGATTTAACTCATTCTGTGCCAATCGACGATACATCATTGATATACGTTGCTATGGCTGTGGCAATCGACGATGTGACGTCGATATCAGAATTATCTCCCCTACATATCATTTTCCATTTCAGCTTATCTGAATGGCACCTGCATTATTTTCTTCTCCTTTTTTTTTTTTTAATCATGATATATTCTTGTTTTCTATCCTATTACCATCATTTTAATATATAATATGTCTACATTGTATGAAAACTAAGCAAGCAAATTCTGATTATCCCCCCCCCCCCCGAATAGTACTTGTAGAAAATAGTGGCGTGGCAGGAATGTGGAAAACATAGATTTCTATATGTTAAATGCTTCCAAATATCTCCTCTCTCAGTGGAATTATTTTCACAGCTGTTAAAGTCATGGCTTCAGTAGTTCCACTGTCTCAACTCTCTGTCTCAAGCATAATTATAATCCTCTGGGTGATTTACTGCTGGTAGCAAACTGTGCCAGGTATAGGATTCGACAAGGTATAGCCATGTCGGGAGGCCCTTATCACTATTTCTCACGGGAAAGGTTTCAAAATCATCGTTATAGGCGTGATGTGTATTGCTTTTTCTCGACAGATAGTGAGAAGGAGATAGAGAGAGAGAAAGAGAGAGACAGAGAGAGCCCATCATTTGTCCTTGTACCATGTACCAATGCCTGCAATAAATGTTTGAAAGAGATCTTTATTCTGTTTCTATGATTATCCATGCCGTTATTGAGCAGATATAGCTTCAACATTCTCTTTGATCAGATCTCACAAGTTAAGCCAATTTTATCAGTACTACATTAACATGCCTTGTTTTCACTCAATGCAGGATCCAGCCTTTCCATGCTCTCAGGATGGCCTCATTGTGTCAGTGAGTATCTCAGATTTTGCTATGTATTATCAAGGTTTTTCTTTTTTCCCATGGAAAGAAATACCTGGAAAAGAACATTTCTCGCTCCCTTCCTTATTCATTTATCCGTATGAATCCCTCTCTCTCTCTCATGCTCTGTCTATTTTTGCTTTCCTTCTTTCATTTCCATTCTTTTCTTCCATCTCGCGCTGTCTTTGTATATTATATTGTTATTTTTTTTTTTTTGCCTGTTCATATTAATCCGTCTGTCTGTTTGTCTGTCATTGTGTCAGTCTGTTTTATTCTTTCGATCTATCGATAACAGTACCCGAACTTTTGGCAAGACGTAGGAAATCTTACGTTCATCCCATGCTCTGTCAAGGCAAAGAACCCAGAGCTGAGAGTCAGAGGCCAGTTTGCCACCCTATGGCTCCTCATTCAATCTAAAGCCAGATGCGGTATTGGTGAATGGGGGGATCCCATATCTTACAGGGTGAACTATCTAGTAAGTGCAGTTTAATCTCCTTTTTGTTTCGAATGTTCCCAGGTTAAGCGTCCATATAACAACCAGGTCAAAAGCCCGATAGTCCTTGAACGCTGAATGTTTGTATCGACCAGATTTAAAACGTCGCGCAAAGCCCATTAACAGGAAGCCAACTTGTCGTCATTTTATATAATCTGATTCGTAATGATAAAAATGGGACGATAATTAAACAAGAACAACAATAACAATAGCAACAACAACAACAATCAAATTAATCATCAAATTCAAATTCATGCAAAATGATAACAATTGTGATAATAATAATAACATTAATAATAATAACAATAAACATTACAAAAGTAACCAAATTAAGATAAGGCCGCCAAATTTGTAACCACCGTAAAGGCAAAATTCAACAAAGGTTATTTGAATTTTCGTCGTGCCAGAATTAAATTGTATACTTTATGAAGTTGTTGTATTGAACAGTTTAATTCTGGAACGACAATATATGGCCAACCTTCAATCAATCGGTTACTGGCCTGTTTATTGAGACTCCTAGTTTTGCAGGAGAAGCTGTCACATTGAAATCCCCATTGATAGTAATAAAAGTTCGTAAAGGTTCACAGGGAGTTCACAGTAAGATTTGGCATTAATGTTATATGCAATGAATAAAATTATGCACGTCATCACTTATCGTTATGTGGTAGATACAAAGTTTCCTCATACTGGTTTACAGAGGCTGGCTCAACGAGAAATGTGAGAATATTTTAATACAGAATCTAACTTTACAATTACGGATACTCCTCTATTTGTTTAATGATTAGACCAGAGGGCCAGCTAAGTCTGCATAAGCTGAAATCCAGAGAAGGTGGGGCATAGTAGTATGTTCGAATGGAGGATTTTGCCGACACTGCTATAGACATTCTGACATTGAAATACGATGGACATAATAATATGTTATGTAGAATGATATAGACATAGAGATACATACACCCATGAACTTAATATTGAACTTAATACTGTTTGACATACCACGAGTCTGGCTATGTGTTTGGTCATCTCATCTTATTTGAAGTTTTACAGCCACAATGACAGATTCAGAAAATTGGACGATTTTTTTAATACTTAAGACCTCAGATACGCTGACATTTCCCCAGGTGAGCGATGCTGTCCAAACACCAGACCGTAAGACAGTGTGCCAGAGACTGCACCAACGTCCATCAAACCACAGTTCCCAGCCTGAGGGAAGAATCACATTTAGCTACTTGAAAGACTATGGAGAAACTACCAACTGTTCCATTGAATTAGAATCCCCGGGTAAGTTACTGAAGTCACACGGCTGCTCACTAAGAGATCTTTCTTGTCGCTTGTGGCTTAACGATCCATTCTGCCCGCGAGGCTTATCGAGTGATTTTATTTGTGATCAGTTCATCTCTTACAGACAAGTGTTTGCCCAACGAGCAATAATAAAAGACAGGAGAAGAAAAGAAAACAAAAAGTACTTTTTTTTTTTTTTTGACAAAACACTTCCAGTGAGCTATGTTGACCGTCCATCAAATCACTTCCTCTGTTACTCAAAGAAAACGTGTTTGGAACGCGAAATACTATCGAACGTACAATTCGGATCAAGCAGCCTCGCGAGTTTGTAATTCAGTTATTACCGAATTTGCATAATAACGTCAGAGATAAAAAAGCTTCTTTTGGGGGGGGGGTTTATGTACATAGAAACACAGATCTATATGCAACAATGTAAGTTGTGTGCGAAATTTCAGTTGGATCCATTCAGCAGTTTTCGAATCCATAAAGCTTTTGTAGGTTTTCTTGCAATTTTATAATATAGATGAATAAACGTAACTTTGAATAAAATCAAGATAACAATTATTTTTTTTAGTTCCACTAAGGAAGTTCATTTGCATTTGAATAATAACAGTCATCAAGAATTTAGATACGTAGTCTTTGAAGAAAGACGTAGAACAGTCAGAAACTATAAAACTTTGGTTCAATTTTACAGGAGAAAACCTTACTTTCAACTTTCAAATTATTATGACAATGACATGAGAGCACACATGATTTTGTTAGAAGTTTCCACGTCTACGATAGACTTTTGCTGATCATTTCTAGGAGTTTGAAAGAATACTAAATTCTTATGGGCTCTACATGCCGTACGTTATTCTCTCCCTTTTCTGTTTACTTCAGAACATCAGAGAATCCTGGTCTGGTTTCGGGATCTATCAATACCAACTGTATCCTCCGACAGTTTTCCTCCTCGATGTTTAAATGAAACTCTGGCAATTGTCACGCACGTCGGGTCGATGAAAGAGTTCCCAGGGACCCTGAAGATTTGTGGATATGAAAAGTCCAGGATATTTGTGTCTCCAACCCGACAGTAAGAAAGAGTTTGGTTTATATTTAGAATTATTCATTTTCATCACTTAGTTTTGTGGGAAGTAGTTCAAGGAATATGTTTGTTTAGAAGAAAATCAGGTAGTGTGGGTTCATCATAAATGGATTAATTACTCGTAAATTATTCTGGCTTATAATTGATGATAATATTAAAGCGATATATTTCTTTAGCAGATACGCACAGAGTACATTAATTATACAGGCCTCATGTTTGACCATTTCTTCACAGTTACAGATTCTCTAGACATTAATGATGCCCAGCTGACGTTTTATAACGATCCCGTCACTGCATAGCACAATTATGTTCTACTATTGATTCTGGCATCGTTTGTGCCACGTCTTCGCCCCATATCCTTCAGCTGGGATTTCGATCTTTCATTTTGTCTCCAAGAGAATGTATCAGTCCTAGCAGTTTCAAACTTTCCTTCTTTCACAGTCAAAGAATGCGGCTTGTCAACGAAAAAAAAAATATATAAGATACATGTATTATTATTTCCAGGTTGACCATTGTGTTCCCTTCTTTCCCCGTAAGCCGTTGGAGTAAATTCGACCTGGGATATCGCTATGTGGACTCAGATCAGTTTGTGCCTTACACAGAGAATGGTTTGTTGAACTGTTCCAATGGAGTGCCAGACTATGTTAAATGTGATATTTGGATCGACTGTGACGCAGGTAGGTGATATCTGGAAAGTTAAGATGTCAAAATTAAGAGGACAAGGCACCTGGATTTGGCCAATTTCGACTCACAATGTGGATTTTAGGTTGCATTGTTTGTTTGTTTGTTTTGCCTATTTTTACAAAGATTTAATCGTTAAATATCAGAATACAGATCCAGAATGGTCCTACGTTGAAATGTTATTTATATCAGAATTAAGCAAAATAGAGATGAAAAATGATACTAAAAAACTCCCTCATTCTGCTCCTGTTGGTAACAGCCACTGCTGCAACATTACTGTAATACCTAAATCACTGGACTTTAGGGAGTTAACTCATTCAGATTCAGTAACGTGTTTATAACAAGCGCATATTAGCTTATCCCATAGCAAGCATAGGCGCCAAAGCCTTATGTGAAGGGGGGGGGGGGCGTGAGAGGGCTTTACAGGTCAAGGCCCGTGGTTACTTTGATGCCCTCCCTACCAAATTGTAGAGTTCTGTGAATGTTAAAGATTTGTAAGTGTGTCTATGGTTAACGCATTTCCTTTTTCGTTTTTCGCGAAACTTTTTAAAAATTTTATTATTAGTAGTAGTAGTATTTGACTTAAAATTATATATCTTTCGAAACGTGCCGAGATATTTTCATCATATTTGCCTTTCATAAATTTGTGACAAAACAAAACAAAATAAACAAAACAAATACAACAACAACAACAGAAATGACAACGGCTTTTTGTGATTTTTGTTTGTTTGTTTGTTTGTTTGTTTTTGTTTCTTTCTTTTTTGTTAACTTCTCAGAAAAAAAAATCACGATTAAAATGTCGATTTTAAAACCTTTGTAAAGCTTTAACAAAAAAGAAACAAAAACAAACAAAAAAAAAAAAATCATAAAAAAAGAATTTTACTCCCGTCATTGTTTAGATGTTGGATGTTAGAAATGACATGGAAAGTTTGGAACACTTTGGTATAGTAGTAACGACGGAGATAGATTTTGAAAAACACGTTGAAATCCAAGATAGCGGCCTTTGCAATGGCAAACTGATACTCTAGCAAGTTTTCCAAGGACATATTCCAAATAAGAAAAACTTACCAATTATACAAGCTCCCTGTAAAATAACCGAAGGTCAGTAGCAAAGAAAAGGTTCTCAGATGCAAACCCCTCCCTCCCTCTTAACATACGAGTTCCCAGTCTGTGATACAGTCACTCTGCAAGATTTGCAAGTCGCAGAGCCGCCGTGATTCGTAAGTCATGATCAGGCAGGGGCAAATCCCAGAGTAAGACCTGATAATACGCCGAGTACATGAAGAAATGAATGTGTGTGTGCCTGTGCCATAAAGAATCCGACGTAGGGGCGGAAAGCCACTTCGTCACTCGTCGATTTCCCATATAAGGCACAGGCCTTATAATTATTAATATTTTAATCTTCTTTTTCTTCTCTTTATTTTGAACCATACTCTAAATCTGGGAAAGGCGGACTACAAATTGAAGTCAATTATTAAAGGCCAGAGAGCCCAGCTTTTATTGTTTGGACACTTTTTATATTTGGTATTGTAAGTAAGAAAACGCTTGGGCTTTGCCAGCCACCCAGAGAAAGAACGGCCAGCAGCGAAAAACCGAATCCAGCCAACGAGGACAACACCAAACACAACATGAAGAGACTGCCAACTTTGACACGGGCAGACATGATCCAATAAAGGCCGAGATAACCTAAATAACGGTTGAAAGGCCCGAATCAAATCGAATCGAATCGAATTCGTAAGCAGACGGGCGACTCATACGTGGCACCTCAATACCTCAACAACACGACAATTACAAGACTCTCATTTGTATTCACTGTCTATAATTATTTCAATCATAACTGTAAAAAAAAAAAAAAAAGGAACGGGAGAGGGGGGGGGGGGGGCTGAATTTCTTTTCCCTTTGACCTTAGGAAATCTTGCCGTTTACTTATGAAATTGGAGTTTGTTTCTTTGTTTGTTTGTTTTGTTTTTTTTTGTCAGAATATTATGTCTTTGGAAGTTTGTTTGGATACCTTACTGCCATGGAAAACGGCCTCGGTCTTAGAATTACCATGTTTTTCAAATCTGTGTCCTTCGTTCTGCCATAAAAAAAAAAATGTTCCAAACTTTGCATGTCATTTCTAACATGTGATATCTTAGACGGAGCAGAATTTAATTTTTCGGGATTGGTCTTTGCGTATGAATTTTAGACAATGTCATACATTAAAAATGTATAATATTGGCAATTTTATTCATTTTGTTTTCTCAAGAAGTAAAAGAAATACAGTAAAATCATTCGGTCAGTTTTTATTATTTTTTATTTTTTTGTTTTGTTTTATGTCACGGAAATCATGCATGTAACTGAAATATAATGAAAACACATACTTTGGTAAGCTTTAGACGAGATAGAAAATTGGGGGAAAAAATAGCAAATAGAGTTAAGGGAAAAACATATAAGAAAAAAATATACATGTATAACTGATTATATAAAATAAAACTTTGATATTCTTATTGCATCCTGTACCCTCAGAAAAAAAAAAAACAAAAACAAAAACAAAGAACGAAAACTATTGACTATAAACACTAACAAAACAACAAACAAACAAACAAACAAAATATAAAACAAAACAAACAAGCAAATCAATATGCACAAAACTGTACACTTCGACAGACAGGCTAATAAAGTAGCCAAAGGCCATGCATGAAATATGAAGCCCTCTCTCTTTTGTGTTTCCTGGAGAGGTTGTTTCTGAGTCTCAACTCAAATGTAGCAGTTTGAGCCTAAACGAGCGATTTCATATAAGCCAGCATACTCTTGTAATGGCATGTGACTAACCTTCACAACCAAAATCTTGTAATAATAGTAGAAATCACCACAAAACCATGTTGAACTCAGTAGTAGATCTTATCAATAGGAGCAGTGAAAAAGAGCTGGCAAAACCAATTTGTACCTGAGTTTGGTGAGTAATTTGCAAAATTTTGGCCATTCGCCGTCTATGAAACAAAATCTACAATAAATGTTGTTTTTCTTCCAGAACCATTCTAGACATATAATCAGGTAGGTAAATAATCATTCTTGATTAAAAAAAAAATAAAAAATAAAAAATATCAAAAACAAACAAACAAATAGACATATTGACTCGAAGTGGACAATCCAGATGTCGCCTCCTCCTTCCCTCTCCCCTCGCAAGTTTGAGAATTGTTTAACCCGTTTAACAGGTCCATGGTTTGCACTCGACAGTAACGATAAACAATTCTAAATGACTTAGTAAACTTATTCTATTATTATGTAGCTGTGTGAGCTAGCGACACAGAGAACCCAATAAAAGTATTCATAAATTATGTGATCAAAGTGTTCCATTTTTTATTATACGAAAGGTAGGGCACAGAGAGCCCAATGAAAGCATCCATAATTTATGTGATCAAAGTGTTCTATTATCTTTTTTTGTATGAAAGTTAGGGCACAGAGAGCCCAATAAAAGCATCCATAATTTATGTGATCAAAGTGTTATATTTTCTTTTTTTTTTTTTTTGTATGAAAGGTAAGGCACAGAGAGCCCAATGAAAGCATTCATAATTTATGTGATCAAAGTGTTTCATTTTTTGTGTGTGTGTGTGAAAGGTTGGATATGCTAAATATATATACATATTGTTAAAATCAGTATACGCCCTGTGAGTACTTCAGGTATAGACAAAGGCAGTGGACTTTTGTTTGTCTGGGGGCTCACTGTTCCAGAGCCAGTGAAATGAGAGTCAGGAAACGTTCATCAAACGGCAGAATAGGTCATATTCGACTAAGCAAAAACCTGGAAATCCCAGCCAGTTTATACCCCTCAGCTAAATATAGAATACTCACTGATGTTTGCTACCACTTCACCACGAGATCTGAGAACAGCTGTCACCGATCCCGTGCGTTTTATATGGTTTTCCATGCCAATGACAGTGAACAGTTCTCAGTGACAACCCCCCCCCCCACCATCCCCACCATCCCCAATAAAATAAGACAGGGAATTCCAGCCGTTCGCTTGGTTGGAATAAATCTATTGTCAGTTTAGCCTAATAGCCTCTCCCATTCAAGATCAAATCTACTTGCTATTTCGGCTTGGTGCACAAATCTAATTATAACTTGTCATGCACATCGGCAGCCAATAGGAAGAGAATGGCCAGCCATTGTTTTGGTTTGACGGCTTCACGAAAAGTATCAGGCGGAATCTGATCGCACTCAAGCCAAATCATTTGGCTTGTTCAAACAATTTTTGCATTCGATGCAGTCTTACTTGTCCGTTCTGCGCCATATAACGAAATAGTCAACCCGATCTGATCGTGAATGGGCCCCTACAGACAATAGATACTTACTCAACCTATTGCTATGTTCTCTTGATGTTTCTATTGCTGTGTCGTATCGCTGTGTTCTTTTGATGTTTCTATTGCTGTGTCGTATCGCTGTGTTCTCTTGGTGTTTCTCTTGCTGTGTCCTATCGCTGTGTTCTCTTGGTGTTTCTCTTGCTGTGTCCTATCGCGATGTTCTGTCGGTGTTTCTTTTACTGTGTCCTATCCCCTATGTTCTCTTCATGTTTCTATTGCTGTGTCCTATCGCTGTGTTCTCTTGGTGTTTCTCTTGCTGTGTCCTATCGCTGTGTTCTCTTCATGTTTCTATTGCTGTGTCCTAGGTCGTATTGCTGTACTCTATGGCAGTGTTCTATTATTGTGCACTTTTGCTGTCTCTTAATTCCTGTGTTCTTTTCCTGTGTTCATCTGCCATGTTCTGTTACTGTGTTGTAGTGCAGTGTTCTAATGTTGTGCTCTAATGCTGTGTTCTTTTGCTGTGTTCTTTTGCTGTTATCTACTGCCCTGTTCCATTGCTTTGTTGTACTTCCATGTTGCATTGCTGTGTTCTATTGCTGTCTCCTATTGCCGTGCCTTATTACTAAACTCCATTAATGGTTTACTTTTTGACTGTGTTTTATTGCTGTGTTCTAGTCATGTGCTATGTTTCTGTGTTCTATTGCAGTGTTATATTGCCGTGTTCTATTGCCGTGTTCTATTGCTCACAGGGGAAGACGAGACAGAGGAGTTATGCCCTCGGGTGGCCGAATGTGTGAAGAGAGGAGGATGGGCGGACTACAGACCAGGTGGTCAGAATCACAGTTGTTACTGGTTCCAGGTTTGTAGTCACACATTGAAACTTCTTGGTACATTCTAGGTTTTCATGTGTTCTGGCTATTATTAACATGATTCTTTTTTCTACATTTTCTTGTATGCCTTTAGTAGAAAGAAGGGGCCTGGAGCTTATCAGTAGGTTCTCTGTTCCCACCTGCAGGCGGTGTAAGCCGGCCATCGATGGGGTGTCTCCCATGGAGTGCCATCTTCGACATTCCAGGGAAGATATCTCTCCTCTCTCTCTCTCTCTCCTTGCTCCTGTCTTCTGTCCCGCTCTCTTTCCTCTCTTCTGCTTGACATGTAAACGTATCTTACTGTCTTTGACACAGTATAGCCGTAATCATGCCGATGTGTCGTTAAACCCCTACACAAACAAACATTATATATATATCTATACAATAAGAGCGATCAGGGGGCCTGGCACTTATCCTATAGTCCAATAAAGTCGGAAACGGCAGGCATTTAAAATTCAAATAAATTACACACGTGGGCAACTGATACCCAACTGTGTTATAGGCTGCTCTTTATTTTGATTGAATTTACACAGTTGTTTTAATTAATTTTTTTAATGCCGAACTATCACTCATTTTGTCCGCCATGTGTGAGCGTGTGTGGGTGTAAATAATACTCAATTGACTGTAATTTATGTTCACTCACGATTCGCAAGCAGGCCACCGTGGTGTTTACATCAGTCTCGCCACTCAGCTTTGACCTACACTATGTTTTCGAGTGTTTGTGCCATCGCTGTGTTAAGAATTTATGTGTGCCATCGCTGTGTCAAGTATTTATGTGTATGATAATGTTATTATAGGGTAACTGTAGAAATTCTTCATAGCTTTATAATTGTGGTGTAGATTATATGATTGAGATTCTCTTAGCAGATAGAATGTAGGTTCTAGATATAGGCAGTGCAAAGACCAGAGATAGATAAGTCTTATATTTTCTACCATTTTTCACAGGCAATAGTCAATGTCAGTTTATCATTTTTATCTATATCCCCCGTTCGTAGAATGGGAGACCTTGCTAGTATATATACATAATCTTAAAAACAAACAATATATCTCTGTTTCTGTTTCCATACTGAGTCAATAGGAACTCAGGACCCTAACCTGGCCCCAAGCAGAGAACTATTGCCATGAGAAGTACCAAGGACATTTACTGGCTCTTAACACCCGCCAGGAAGCCTCGACAATTAGCAAATACATAAGAAGTAAGTCTGTGTCTGATTCGATGGACTGTCTTGAATTAAATTCATACAAAATTCACGCTTAGCCTTTCTCTGCAAATTATATTTGTTAACCATGTTGCAAATCGAAATTCAATTATTCCTCTTTTCAACAAATTCAACTATTTAAAATTCTAAAAGGTCAGTTACGTAATTTAGCTCAATAATTTACTGTTTAACATAAAAATCTGATGTTACATGAAGTAGAAGTAGCTTGAATGCTATTAAAGTATTCTGAAAACGTCCGGAAAAAGACTCACATTTAAAAAATAGTAGTGTCATGGACAGAAGTGTGTCAAAAACTTGATACTGCTTGTCTGAATTACTTTAACTTCACAGGTCAAGCGTTTTCGCGTTGTCTACAGTCAGCCAGTACCCGTAATGTACTATACATACCATATCTCACATGGTGATCTCCACAACCAAGGATTTTAAGGGGGGGGAGGGTGCGTCCTGAAATGTGGATTTTGCCCAAAAAATGCGATTTTGAGCTTTTGTTTTCTTTTAAAAGTACTGCCTTTTCTG
>JBCAUA010141886.1:0-22513 GCA_038406235.1 Peronia verruculata
TTTTCCCCCCCCCCCCCCCCCCCCCCCTTAAAAGTTCTGCTTTACTCAACAAAAAAAAAATTGATATAGAAAGTGAATGTGTATACGTGTATTGATTCTAATAAGTTTGAGCGGTGGTCATCCAGTAAATAATCAGTCCCAGTGTCTCTTAAGCCTGTCTTTTTTTTTATATGGAACGATAGATCAACAGGTTTCCACAAGCTTCAAGAAAAGGATGCAAAGAAGATTTGATTATGACCTTCTAAGGCTATATCTTGAGCTCCAGTGCCTGGGATTGACACTGGCTGACTTTCTGAGAAGAGAGAGATTGAAAACCACGCCAAATATCATCTCAAAATGAGCTTTTTCTAAATCTACCTCATTATTTCTGGAGCAATTGTCATGCAATTTAGTATGAATATAGAATACAATGAGACAAAGTTTTGATCATAATATCTTTTACATTTTCAAGAAAAAAAAAAAAAAATAAATAAATAAAAAAATAAATAAATAAATTTTGTGGCATTTTTTAAAAATCTGCGATTAGTGTAAAATACCGATTATAAAATAACCTCATTAAAAGAATCAAGTTTGCTTTCCAAAAATTCTTTTCAAATGATTTTGAGAATGGATGTACGAGATAAATATATTAGATTTCATTGAAATTAGATGAAAAATGTGGAAGCATTGACATAGTAATGCAGAAAAAGAAAGCAGCGAATCATGGACCTAAATATGGGGCAGAAATATTCAGAGGTTTTTGTGAACTTTTAGATAACCTTATGTTTATCAGTCTGAGAACATTTGAAAATTTTCAAACAGGTTAATCTCAGAATTATTTTTTCCATACTTATGGTTGGCTCTCTGTGATATACCAATTGATTTTTATGAAAATTGGCTTATAAGAAAAAATATTTTTTTGAACATTTACATAATTTCTCAGGAATTAGATTAAAAAAATTTTTAAAAAAATCAGAATTATTACTTATATGTAGATGTAATTTGAAAGTTCATATAACAATAATTGGGAAGGTATCAAAAATCCCTCAAGACACAATTTAGGGATTGAATCAAAATATTATATCTGCAAAGTTTCAAAGAATATAAGCAAAGCATAAGAACAAATAATATAGGAGGTCCCAATTGACAATCATCTATTTTGATACATCTAGAGGTCAATAAACATTGAAATACTGTTTGTTTTTAATGTTCATATTGGTTTCCGTGTTAATCTGACCATGATGAAGTGAGTTAAAGTGGTTAAAATTGGCTCGTATTGGTATTTTAAAACAAAAATCTTTAGGACCCGTGAGATAAAAACCATACTTTGTCAGAATCTCAAATTCTTTCAAATTATTTTCCATGGCTCAACATTTAGAGCATGAATGTGTGCTACCAGCCGCAGATCTCCAGCAAAGTGTTTGGTGCTAGAATGATTTGTTTAAAACTAATTGCTTTTTTATGTTGTCCATACAGATCGAAGTCTGGCCCAAGTGGCTCTGCGCTGGCTGTTACAGAAAGATGTGGTGTCATCAATCATTATTGGGGCCAGAACTTTGGCTCAGTTGGATGACAACATGGGAGCTGCCAATGGCTGGAGACTTTCACAAGATGAGGTGCAACACATTTTATGGCTGCATTTTTGGCATAAACCATATCAATACCGTAAAGTAAAATGGTCTCTGTATGTAATTACATCAGGATAAACACTATCTTTCATAATTTGCAAAACTTACTAAAGCAGTGCATTGGTTGACAGGAAATGATTGTATTAAAAACACATTTAGTTGACATTTATATCACACAGAAAATAAGGCTCCTAGTGAAAATATAGCGGTCTTTGCCTGAGGGTTTGCGGGTGGAAAAAACAATCTGCTTACCCACATCTCCTGTGGAACGGACTATTTCCATTATAAATCACCTACCTAAATTCCCACGTTAAAAAATGCAGCAAAAAACCCAGTGTCAGATAAAAACACATGAGCACACAGTAACTTCCCATTAGATTGTCCCTTTGATTTGAGAGAAAAGCACACGGCTTGGCATGGAGTAAAAATAGGGAAAGGAGGATGAAAGAGAAAGATGAGAATGGGGAAGAAGAGGTAGAGTAACACCTTTTTTGCACAGTCAGGCAACACACAGAATATGGAAAAACAAAGGCTATTTGATATTTCCTTTCAGCATCATTGTGTATGTTGGAATACAGTCAGACTTACAAGGTACTTAAAGGACTTGAGTGGACCATGTGGCCCTTGATTTCTGTTCTTCCATTCTGTCTAACAAAAGTTCATCATCGAGAAGTAGGGGCTGTCTCACATTCTTACTAACTAATGTTTCCATTGAGTATTGAAAGATCGTATAATGAGCTGTATAGCTCTGACTATCATATAGCGACAGTTTGGCATTATAAGTCTCAGCGAATGGCAAAAAATATCACAGAGGCTCCAGTCGGTAAATATACCACCGTCGCAGGACAAAGTAGCAAATCATGTGTTGTATATATATGTGATGTGCAGGCCTATGATTAAGATCTTGGACAAAATATGTCTTGTATTGAGCTGACACAAACCTATTAAATTCTTGATTAGATCTTAATGGATGCCTTTTGTCTGTTTTTCATAACACACGGATGTACCAATGTGAGATCTAAATCTGTTAAAGTGCATTCTGCTCAGAGAGTCCAGATTATGTTTTTGTTTTTCTTTCAGATGCAACAATTGGATCAATTATCACAGCCCAATCTGCCTTATCCTTATGAGATGGTCTTCAGAATGAACAAGGGCCACACAAACCCACAGTACCAGGATTTCTATGTCAAGTCAACCTAGAATTCATGAGGAGAGTATTTGTTCACAAATAGATTGTGTGATTAAATTTTAGGAGAAATATAATAATATATGAATGATGTTGGGTGAAACATTTTTTATCCAATGAAAGTCTTACATTGCGTGGAGCAGGAGTATGTTCCTGTTTGAACGATCAAGCAATAAACTAATGACATAATGAGAAATTGCTGATGCCTGGAAACAGGAGAAACTTTTTTCATTGATAGTTTCTCATAATGAATTCTCGTATCCGTGTGCTTTTCTTAATAGAATGAGGATATTCCACGTGTTATAGAAAACATTACTTTATATACTTGTTCTTATGTTAGTTATGATAGACCTAAATGTGTCTTTTCACTGTCTTTTTTCTCATAAAAAACTGAAAATGGATTATAAAGTTATGCATTTTTTTTTCTTTTCAAATGCATGACGAATTCTAGTAGGGAAATCCCCTGCCTGGCATGTGCTGGACCACGACGACTCCATGACTTGTTACCCACATGGTCAGCGCTTGCATCGAACTGGGTGCTATGCCCTCAACTAGTTCTGACGCACCATGAATATAAATTAATGGTCTGAGAGTAAAAATGCACAGCTCTCTCCCTTTACAACACTAGAGATGACATAAAGGTTACCAGGCAAGGCAGTGTGATATGCCAAATTAATGTTAAAGCCCATGCATTAATATCACAGTTTCTTTGCTCTGGCTGGTCTATCTGGGTTTACGTTTACAGGCCTGTTCTACAGGTTTGCCTAGTAATGGCTAATGCTATAGGCTAATTACAGGAATGTTTTACTATAAACAGACGCATTGAAATTAGATATTGGCGGTGTGTGCGTGTTGTATATAAGCAGTTTCCTGTTATAGGCAGTTCTGTTATAAATATTTCCCACTATTCACACAGTGACACATTAGAAGTGCCTTTCTACTATTTATATATATATCTCTGTTCTAATGATTTATGTTGTCTCAGGGAGAACTGGAAAATTTTGAATTTAATATTTGCAGTTTAACAATTCTTTGTTTGAAATGTGACAACTTGTGCTACAACTTCATAACCATGAATCAGTTTTTTTTTTTTTTTAATAACAATTCTCCCATTAAGGAGCAAATGGAACAAAAAATTCTGGAAAAAAATTATCACGATGAAAAAAGAAATTCATCACATGGTGAATTTTTCAGAATTTTCTCTTATGTATGATCGAATAGAGAAAAAAAAAAAAAAGATCTTTTTTTTCTTTTTTACAATGCTTGTTTTACCAGTTGTACTTGGCAATGGGAAGAAAATTAGTTTTCTGTCAAAGTGGCTCATTGTTTTCTTGTTGATTGCCTTATTTGATTTCAAAAAGATTTGCCTTCTCTATGTCCTCTCAAAATAACTGTAGTTTCAAAATATCACTTAACTATACTATTGTGAACAACTTACCAAAAATCATATTAAAGGTATATGATTCTTTATTTTCTATTTACATTTGGTACTTCTGTTTGCTGCCATTCATGTGAATAGTACATGTATACTGCAATTAGTGAGAAGATAATTTTGTTGTTTTTTGGGGGATGGGGGGGGGGGGGAGGGACTAGGATTCTACCTTTTGGTGTCCATACATGTATTTTAAAAAAAGATATTTCTTCGTTATAAAAATTAGATGATTGAATTGTATATATGGGTGGGCTCCTTTGTCTCCTGGCAACAAGTGTTCTCAGATCCAGTCCACCATTCACTGCATACAATAATACTTGTAAATATATATAAACTGTTGATATGTCTTAGTTGTTGACTGTGTGCCATACAAACGTAAACTAATCAGATGACTTTGTTGATGTTGTTAATAAAGATGTTATTTGTTCCTTCTAGATAATGAATTTTTTTAGTGTCTTTTGTAAGACGTGCAAAATATTTTTCTGTTCAAGAATCTAAAGCCAGTTAAAATGGATTCTGTTATTCATCTATCATAGAAACTTAAAATTAAGGCCCAGGCACAATGCTAATGGGCTGAAAAATAACAATTGTTTATCACATAAAAACAATTTTAAATACACTGTCATGTTATCAGCTTGATACGGGTATCCAATAATGCATTCTTCAAACCACTCCAGAAAAATGGAGTTACCTTAAGCTGATGATATCATCTGCACAGACATGAGCATATTATTATAGGAATGTTTTTGGAGGAAGAGGAGACAAAGATTATGGAACTGTATTCTGAAAAAAAAAAAGAAAAACCACCGGCATACGATCACACGTTTGGTAAAAGAGTTTATAAACACCTATAAGTGTGTTTAACACTAGCAAAGGGCATAGTAGCCCAAAGTTCGCAGTGAGGACGCCAGCTTGAAATCAAGACATCAGGGATAAATTGGAACAGTACAAGTAGTTGGGGATTTTCCGCACATGGTATTCACTTCGAAATTGCTCTTAAACAAGAGTGGGTAACTTTGTTGCAAAATACAGTTCCACAGTCCTTGTCGTCTTTTCCAATGAAAAAAAAAAAAAAACTCAGTAGTCCACCTTGGTATCACATAAAAGCTAAAGGTCTGCTCTACAACTTACCTGAAAAAGGAAAGGAAGTGATAGTGTCTCGAAAAATATACATTGTCTTTACATTTTGTTCCTCCCTGTCTGGTTAATTGATTGTATAGGTATATTCACGCTTCAAGTATTGGTTATTTGTTTGGTGATTGGCCATTCTCTGATTGGTTGATATTTGTCAATCGATATGTTGACCATCAGTCACTCAGTTGGCCCATTGGCTGGTTGGCTAAGTACAGAATAGCCCAGTTGATCGGACCATGCCAATTTTATACCTTAAAATGATGGGAGAGGGTGGCCTGAAATTTGGTTTTTGCTTTAAAAAAATCTCGATTTTGGATTTTTCATTTTGTCTTAACTGTCCTGCCTTTTTTTAATATAAATGAAAATTATCATTCAAATGTGGATATGTCCTTTCTAATGTAGGCCTATTTGACTCATGGTCATTCAACGGATGTCCCGGACAATTGTGAACCGGAATTTGGCTCCCTCTGGTTTGCAACATGAGGAATGTTTTCATCTCTATTTGACCGGATACAGGCAAAGGATGTATTAAACATGTGATTATGACCTGTGCCAGCAATATCTTGAGCCTCAATGGCGTAGATGGACACTAGGTGATCACACTGAGGCGAACTCACGATCAGGCATGATATTACTGCAAACCTTCACGGGGAGCTGTAAAATAATCTTCCACCTTGTATGAGGAGCGAATTCCTGTTTATTTATGCTGTTCAGAGCACAGTGGTAGACTATTTGCCGTGGCAAATGTCAATACACTCTTGGTATTGACAGAGAGGGATGGAAGATACATATGGGCCCTCAAAAACTCGGAAATAACTCTATGGGAGCTCTTGTAATGATAGGGGATAGAGAGCGAATTTCAAGAAAACATATGAACATTTAACCAGGAAAAGGCAAAGAAAGACACCAAAGTCATGGTGAGAGGGCTAGGATCTGAAAAAGGTTGTTTTGAGACCAATAATAATAATAATAAATTATCCATGTCAATTTTGGGTGAAATGATAATTAAAAATAAAAAAATAATTGAAAAGCCATTTTCTTAAAAGCTGATTTGTTTGTTTATTTGTTTGTTTGTTTGTTTGTTTGTTTTTTTTGTTTGCTCACATTTTAACTTTCTTTTCTGGACTGATTCCAACCAAATTTGACAAGCCTCATTTTTGCAAGAAGGCTAAATCTCAAATGCATGAGTGGCCCATTCTGTTTATAGGACATAAATTATTCTTTGTTGTTAAAAAAAAAAAAGGGCTAAATTTGCAGTGTATGGCTTTTTCAAATTTTCAATAAAAATTTTCTTTTACACATGAAGAGATAAAAACACGAAACTTTTTAGATAACATAACAACACATTGACAACGTTTCTCGTAGTTCTATTGGTGTTTGACGGAAAAGATAGATTTCAAATATTTATAGAATTTCAAATTATTAAGAGAGTCCCAAATCCAAGATGGCGGCATTGCCATGGAAACTGTTCCAATTTTTTTTTTTCTTAATTGTTCTCCTTTAATAGTTCATGTTCTACTAAACACAGGCCTGCAATTATCAGTGTTTATGCCCTCTGCTAGAAATAAAACACTCACTTTTATGTACTGTTCTTACCGCTTCACCACGAGATCCAACAATTATCATTGGTTATGTGCATCGGAACACTTCTATTTAAATATGCCAAAGTCGATGGAAGTGGTTTAAATAGTCTTGCTGTAACAATAATAACAAACAACGTTTCCAGGACTCCCCCCCCCTCCCCTCTTCCCCCCCCCCCTTCTCCTTAATGACTAGGATGGTCGTCAACACAAACATATTTTTGTGAACATTTTCCTTCTGTTGTGCTGAAATAATTGTTGTCATAATGAAATGTTATCATCTTGTTATCATCTTAGTTTCTGCTTCTTTTTCTACCCCTCATCTCACAAGACTTTTAAAAAGATCAATAAATCTACAGACAAATGGGTGGATCTGTAAATGAGTGAGTTAATGAGTGAGTGAGTGAGTGCGTGAGTGAGTGAGTGAGTGAATGAGTGAGTGAATGAGTGAGTGAGTGAGTGAGTGAGTGAGTGAGTGAGTGAGTGAGTGAGTGAGTGAGTGAGTGAGTGAGTGGGTCATTGCAAGGCAATATTTGATAACCCAAAATTATATACATTTGATATCCTTTTATAACTCATAATCGCTGAGTCCGTTCAGAGTTACATTTTATCTATATATACTTTGATCAGCCCTTTAACGTATATTATTTTTCATGTGTACCCACCGTGTTGATCACAAAGTAGCTGTTGTCATACTGATGTGCCGTTAAATCCCAACACAAACAAACAAACAAACAAACGAGTAAATGAGTGACTGAGTGCAGTAAATGAGTTAGTAAGTATGTAAGAGAGTGAATGGGTGGATAGGTGGATGAGTTAGTGACTGAGGGTGGAAGAGAGAAGGTAGGTGGGTGAATGGCTTATTGGCTGAGCGAGGCAGTGAGTGTGTGAGTGAGTGAGTGAGTGAGTGAGTGAGTGAATGAGTGAGTGAGTGAGTCAGTCAGTGAATGAGTGAGTGAGTGAGAGACAGTGAGTGAGTGAATGAGTGGGTCAGTTAGTCAGCGAGTGAGTGAATGAATCAGTGAATCAGTGAATGAAAAAGCAAACGAGTATGTGAATCAGTGGGTTAGAGTAAAGAGTGTATATATACTGGGATCTGAAAACGGTGCATCTGCACGATTACACCATTGTGTACTATTACGAAGGAAGGACTGAGCAAATAAGTGAGTTGAAGAGGAAGGAACAGATGTAGAGAGAAAAGATGCGAGTGAAGGAGATGATTATTCGGTGAGGGGATTAGAACAGGTCAACCAGTCAGTTACTTAGTGATTAAATCAGGGAGTGAGCAAGTAGATGATAAAGTTGTGTGTCCTGATACTGAATGTTATTAATGTAATGGAACGAATAAAAAGACTGAGTTATGAGTTAGGCAGTGATGACAAAAAATCAAAGGGATCAAGAGATACGAGCATTAGCAAAAAGGGAATGAATGTGAGGGCTTATGTTCTCGTCTGTGCCATGTATGAGCATATAGGTGATAGGAATGTAATAAAACCAAGAATCCGACGAGACAAATGTACATAACAAAATAACTCACAGAAACCTACATGTCCTAAGTGTGGATATCCTCGTTTATTATTCATTTATCCGTCTATTTATTTCAATTAATTTTTAATTTACCAATTTTGTTTGTTTTGTTTGTTTGTTTTTTGTTTTTGTTTATTATATTTATTAAAATTTTGTCTGGAAAGCAAAATAAGAACATTTTATTTTTGTTTTTTCCTAAAGTCTACAATGTAGGCCTATTTCCTTCCCTCTGACCATGCCCCTCCTCCCCCCCACCCCCCCCCGAACTTCCCCTCCCCCTCCTTTTCATTATTCTTTCACAGTAAAGATACATGCTGTGCCTTTTTCATTTTATGTCCAACGTTGTTTGTATTAGATCTAGTGATAACAGGATTAGTTCATAGGCAAAAATTATCAATATCTGCACCAGATTGTGAACCACATTCCTTAGGCTGAGCGTGCTCTGTGTAAGCGACATGGCTGGCCTCAAGATAATCCATAACTATAAGATTCTTTGCTCTTATTGCACGACTGCACACGGTGAAAGGCTGAACTGAACTGCACTTGCATATTAATATGTCAATCCACAATGTGTATCAGCCCTCTCCACAACCTCCCCATCCCCCTCCCCGTCAACCTTCTGCTTTCACGCCCACCCTAAACTTTCCAACTGTATCACACTCACAATAGTTAGTCTTTAAATGTTGTTTACATTTCTGACGCACAACTGGGAGGGGGGGGGGGGGAGAGAAAGGAAGAATGATAGGAAGAATTAAAAAAGAAAATGAATAACTGTAACAACAGAAATTTCTTTGAAGATAAGTTGTCTTCACATTTTTCCCTAACGAGTAATTATGAAAGTATATCTTTTCATGACTTTGTTGCTGATGGTTAGCAAAACACGGACTTAAATTATGTTTTAATTCTCGTTGCTTTCGTCAATTCAGCCAAGAAGAATAATCTTAAATTAATGATTATTAACAGGCCATAATACGCTTGACTTGTATGCGAACATCGTGTAGGCCTATTGTTTGTGGTTGATTTCATATTAACTTGAATGTATCAAGGGGCCATGTCTAGCCAAGCGGATGGTGGATTCATGATGTATTCTGTGCCATATCACGCTTATTGATCAAAAACCCGTATCAACTCCCGGCTAGAGGCCAACGGAACATCTGTCTCCAGTGTATTTCTGACAGGTTGAGAGCACACATTGAAGTATCTGGTGGTTAGAAAGGTAAATGCATATAAGGGATCCTATAGAAACTTAGATTGAAAACAACTGCAGAAGTGTGACCATCTTTTTCAATATTTATAGCTCTAAATACCGTGGTATCATTATATTATATCTGATTACATGGAGATTCGAATCCCAATAAAAATGATCACTATATGCCTACTTATAGACTGTGTCCACAGCTCGATTACGTGGATCGAAAATAGGCCGAATGGTTTGGTTCCTTTGTTTTATTGTTTTGCTCACGTCAAAATCTATTTTATGCAGGACATTATACAAAAGAGCATTGATTCATTAATCTAGGCTTACGTACCATATATTTTCAGATTCAGTAATACATAGCATCATATTTCAATAATATGTTACAAACGTATATTATTACCCGGTATAACAAAACTAACAGGAGCGGTAGGTATTGTAAAACTCTTCATCAGTGGCTCATCTTGATAGAATAAAGAGACTTTCATAATTGAATTGTTGAATGGTTGTTTGTTGATTGGTCTTTTTTATTATTATTATTATTCTCAATGATTTTCTTTCATATTTTTATAATCACTCATTTATTTGGAGAAATCCGGGCTGTATTTATTTTATGCAAGCTTAAAGTACATGCCGATTTAAACAACTTTCTTTAGAATTATAGGAACTTGATAGGGACCATCCATCATTGATAAAACTCATGATCAAAGTTTTTCATCACTTTCAACAGAAGGATGGCAGAAATTCCAGATGCAAATAAAGTGGTTTACCAATATCTTGGTAGATCTGGACTACAAGTGGCCAATCTGTGTTTAGGAACAATGACGTTTGGAAAAACTAGAGTAGGTGTTTTAAGCACTAATTTCTAGATTCAGTAATATTCACTTCTATTCTGAATTCTGTAATAAGTAAGAGGCCTGAATATGACAAAATGGCCATCAACCCCAGTGCTGCAGATTCTCAGATTATCTGCAAGCAACATCTTAAAATCAGCACAACTGAGATCAGCCATAAAAGTTATTACGGGTATGCCCAATGTTAGAAAGATTATGCATCTCTTACATATGGCATCTTAGCACAGTTTTCAAAATTACTATTTACTTTATTCACTGTATTGTACACCTTATTATAATTTAGTTTTATGGACATATCTTCAGACAGGCAGACCTGGTCAGAGCAATGAAGACATGTCCCATCAAATTCTCAATCGCTATAGAGAGTGGGGAGGCAATTTTATAGATACTGCTGACATATATGGCCATGGCGATTCGGAAACTATTATTGGCAAATGGTTGGAAAGGTAAGATTATTTTTTCAGTGGTTTTTACTATTTCTTTTCGTTTTTTTTTTTTTTATTGCACATTTAAACAATGTGGGAAACGCTTAGATAATTTATGGTTATTTGTATTTTCTGCCCTAGGAAACTTTGTCAATTTCACAACTTGCTTCAATGAAGCGCCTAAAAACATTATAAGCCTGTGTGAGCCTCATTATTTTAATATCCAGTGACACAAGTGCCCACCCAAATTTGAGTTGACTCTTATCTATATTTGCGGTGGATGTTTTAGGGTTCATTTCTTTTTGGCTTGTCATACTTACAATGCTACAAGTAATTATTTGTTTCAGAGACAAGTAAACTTTAAAGAGGTCTCTAAGTTTCTGGCATTAGGTAGACTGAAACAATATTTCTAACGTGAAACATATTTCTCCACAGACAACCTAGAGAAAATTTTATCATTGCCACTAAGGTTCGGGTAGATATGGGCACCTCAGAAGACATTAACAATGTTGGTCTCAGTAGACGTCACATCACAGAGAGCATTGACAAGAGTTTGAAAAGATTACGCACAGACTATGTGGATCTATATCAGGTGTGGAAAATTATAACTAATGGTATGTCACTTTAAATGATTACGACACTCTGTTTGTATTACATATGAGAAATACTCTTTATTTTCATGCCTGCATTTCCTCAGAGTCCATGCAACTTTCATAACAATCTCTTCTTTATCTCAAACTAAATCTGTGGAGTATGATAAGAGATTTGCAGCAAGACTTTAGCGAGATCTATCATATATTGTCTTTGACATTACTTTTGTTCCTTAACATCAACGTAGGTTACATGAATTTTTTCTTAGAGAACTCTTAAATTCCACTCTTGTTTTAAGAAATCAATTTTTGTTTCAAAAATCACATTTAGGCTACAACCCATCTAGCTGTACTCCTTCACCATGAATGACAATGTATACTTCTGAATGAACCTACATCTCATAAAAAGCGCTGAAGTGTGTGATTTATACTAATATAATCTTCAGTCAAATGAGATATGAGAACTTTATGAATCAGCAAACTATCAAGAACTTTAGATCGTGTGACAATTACTGTTTTAGACCATCAGCCCTTTGGTCATCACCAGATTACTTCCCTTTGCCAACTACAAGAGGTATAACAGTAATTATACAGAAGGAAAAAAAGTTTTCGCTTGTTGTGTGAACCATAAGTAACAGAAAATTCAGAAAAATCCCCCGTACCACGAGAATTTTTTTTTTTTTCATTTCGTGATAATATTTTTGTCTAATTTTGTGCTTTACATGTTTCAAATAACAAAAGAAGAGTTTGTTTTTTTTCTATGCAACGCTTGTCCTACACCTCTTGTACTTGGCAAAGGAGAGTAGCCCAGCTTGCTGAAAAAATGGCTCGCTCATCACCATTTATTTAACAAAAATAACGTTGGAGTAGAAAAATGCCCCCCCCCCTCCCCCTTCCCCAGATGAAAGAAGAGTGTCATTTTAAAAAAATAATAAAATAGAACCGTATAGCGTGCATCCTGGTACAATAAGGACGACGGACGTTGGTCAGGTCAAAACGCATGAAGGTGCTAAACGTGCTTAATTAACCATTATCCTAATTTCAGAGACTAGCTGGTTAGTTATCATGTTTATTTTTATATGAAAATTTCAGACTCACACATGGGATGATGCTACTCCTCTAGAGGAAACACTGCGTACCTTAGATGACCTAGTTCGGGCCGGCAAAGTTCGCTATGTTGGAGCTGGTAATGTGATAGGGTGGCAGTTGCAGAAAATTGTGGAAACTAGCGAGAAACTGGGACTGAATTCTCTTATCAGTCTGCAGGTGTCTAATTTCATTCTCTAAAATGATTTCTTTTAGGTTTAGAAATAAAACCAAAGTTTTCGTATTTCAGCATGAAATGTTTGGTTAATATTTTGAATTTTGAATGTTCTTTCTGGTTTGTGAAAGAGGTGAAGCTTCTTAAAAATTGATCATTTTCAAATCTTTTAACTTTTCTCCTTTGATAAAAGCGTGGCACAACTTCATTTTAAAAACTGGAATTATTATTGATGTCTTCTCCAGTTGTTTTTTTTTTTTTCTCATGTTAATATTGGTCTCCAGCAACAATACAGTTTGGCTAGCAGAGACTCAGAACTTGAACCTTTCCAAGTGTGTAAAGCTGCAGGCATTGGAGTGTTACCATGGAGTCCATTGAAGGGGTGAGGATACATGTGAACTTAGGGACATTCTCTGTTGAGCAATATTATTTCAGTGCATCTATTGTTGTCTTTACAGTATTTACATGAAGTAACACCTTAAAAACTGTTCCCAACATAATGCGGTTAATTTTGCTTTTTAATTGTGATAGAAATTTTTTTTTCAGTGAATACCTCCTTACGAGTTACCTATATCACGAAAAAATAAAGTCAACTGTACTGCTGACTGTGGCCTATCGATATATTAACCCTTTTACTGCCAGTGCTCATGGACATGCAATCTTCTCTCTCTCTCTCTCTTATTAGCTCTCTTCTTTGAAACAATCAGAGATTTATTATCATCCTATAACGGATTCTTTAACAATATTGCTTTGTTTCAGTTTAGATTACAACTTGCTGGACTTAGGAACGGAAGCTGAATGTTCTAGTGGTTCCATTCCTGGCAGTCAAGGGGTTAATTGTTGCACTTTAAGCACATGACACATATATTGTACATTCAGGAGGGGATTTGCCCTAGCCATTCAAATTAAGTATTAGTTCAGATGAACTACGTTGATAACTGACACTACCAATATTGAATGTTGTGTCAACTCATTTGGTCTAGGAAAATAAAAATACTAAAATGTGATCTGAAAATAGTGTGTTCAAATATTTATACGCTTTTGATGGTATCATCGTTAACCACAGGATGGGGGCTATTTTTAGAAGATACATCATCTTTGTTATTTTTCTCATTTCATAAATGTGAATTAAAAATGCATTTGTTTTTAACTTTGATGTACGTGGGAAAGGAAACATTTGAATTTTGTTCTTTTCACTGTTAATTCTGTTAATTCAAGTTATTACATAAAAATCTAAATGCGTTGAAAGAAAATTAGGCATATCAATGAGTATGAGTGTATGAAAATTCATAGACAGAATTACATTTCCTAATTCAAAGTATCCTGGCATTACATAAAATTTGGCAAGTTTAGGTTTTTAGATTATGACAGACATTTTTTTTTTTGTTTTTTTTTGTTTTACTTCATTCTTATTTGAATTTGTTGTTCAGCATTCACATCTTTTTCCTGGAACATAAACATTATTGACATGATATCTTTTGTTATCGATAGCGGTCTGTTGAGTGGAAAATATCAACGCGGTATAAAGCCAACTGAAGGCCGTATGGGCTGGATAGCTGACAATGAAGCAAAACAGAATGCGTCGTCCCCCTTGTGGACCAACATTGATGACAAGACCTGGGGTATGATTGAAACAGCAGAAGCCATTGCAAAGAAGCACAGTAAGTCCAACTCATTTATCATTATTATTATTATTATTGTTATTGTGTTTGTTGTAGGCGCTTTGCTGGAGGTATCAGCTTTTCTGAATTGAAATTTTCACATTTTCTGTTTTGTGAAGGACTGGATTTGTTTACTGTTCTTATCATAGCCATGACTCTTCTGGATGAAATTTCCTAATTTTGTAACAGATTATTCAGTTACAAATACAATGTACCTTATTTGTTAATGAGGAAATATGCTGTTAATAGTTTGTAATGTGAGAATATAGAGTTCACATTATGAGCACAGATTGGCATTTTTATACATGCAGATGTACGGTCATGCATGGATTCATCCACCTATGTGTATACACATGTATACATAAAAATAGAGAGGTCTCTGTATAAAACATACAAACAACTCCGCTTTTAAAAAATTCCCTTTAAATCAGAAACATATGCACAAATATGACATATTCCTTGTGATAGGAATCAGTTCTGAAAACAGTTGACACAAATGCACTATTGAATATAATTTTATCAGAACACAATGTTGATGATGTATTAACTTTTCAGCTAAAAGGGAACGAACTTCATGTTGCTAAACAATCAGTCATGTAACAGATCATCAAGGTGGGAGCGGGGTTCTGAACAGGGTTTTTGCGCCTTGCAATCAATGTATTGTGACTTTAAAAGAGACATCTTGCCTTTTTTTTTTACATAAAATTTATACTGAAAGTAAATCTATATAATGACTATATAAGTTTGAGCTATGGTCATCAAATGAATAACTGGTCTCTGCCCTCTAGGCCTATCTTAGATTGTATTTCAAACTCTTTTGAATTATTTTCCACGGCTTAACATTTGGACTGGTGTCTACTACCACTCCCATATCTCCATCAAGTGTTTGGTAGGAAAATGATTTATCAAAAAGTACTTTCTTATGTTTTATTATGTAGATCGAAGTCTGGCCCAAGTGGCTCTGCGCTGGCTGTTACAGAAAGATGTGGTGTCATCGGTCATTATTGGGGCCAGAACTTTGGCTCAGCTGGATGACAATATGGGAGCTGCCAATGGCTGGAGACTTTCACAAGATGAGGTACAACGCATTTTATGGCTGCACTTTTGCACTTTTGGCATAAAACATAAGAATATCGCATAACATCGTTTTTCAAAACTTTATAAAATTACTAAAGTAGTGGATTGATTGATAGGGAATGATTATATTAAAAAAAAAAAAAAGTTAGTTCACATTTATACCCCACACAAAAAATAAGACTCTTTTTGACAATAAAGTGGTCTTTGCTTAAGGGTTTGCCGCTGGAAAAACCAATCCATTTACTCACATCTAATCCTTCGGAAGCGACCATTTTCACTATATCCCTCCCCCCCCCCCCGCCTAAATGCTCAGACTGAAATAAAAATGCACCGAAGAGCCCAGTAATCCAGTGTCATGTAAAGACAAATGAGCTCACAGGATGTAATTTTCCATTTGATTGCCCCAATGAGAGAAAAGCATATTGCTTGGCATGCGATAAAATAGTGAAGGGAATGGTGAAATATAAAGATGAGAATGGGGAACAAGAGGCAGAGCAAGTAACAGCTTTATTGCATAATCAGGCAACGCATGGACTAGCTCATTATCATTTTTGTTGTTGTTATTGGTCAAAGTTTATGAGGGGGAATAGGCTATAATTTCTTATTTATCAGTTTTTGTCACTGAATTTTGGGCTATTTTGTTTACTTTACAAATAGACTAACCTCGTTTGAGTCATTCATGCAGTCATCTATAGAGAAACACATCCATTCGTTTTCATTCAACAATAATGCTGCTGCAAGGAAATTTACTCTACACATGAAAAAGAGTCGGCGTCATTGCGATAAGTATAAACTGAGATAGGTCAGAGACTGTAGATTTTAAAATGCTGATCTACCTACAAATTCATACACACACTGAAGGCAGCTGTCTTTAGCTAGCGGTATTGTTCACCGTCAAAGCAGTCAAGGTGGTAGTCAAATTAGCTGCATAACTTTTTAGTCCATCCATCTAAGAACCCAAATCTTTTGTTTCCCACTGAAGAGGTTCTAAGACAGAGATTAGGCCTGTGCATAACCAAAGATTTTTGTGTCGTTAATCAATTATTTGATTCCATACTGCTATAATCGGTCTGCCGATTGATTAAAATATATTTTCTTGGCCATCTGTGATGTCAGGACAAAACGGTTCTGATCTTATTGCCCGGTTAAATTAGGCTTATTTTAGATCACTGACTAAAATCTCACCACCCGCGCTCGGTTTGATTTCGCTTAGTTGACCTTTGCCAGGACGGTGTAGCCAAAACTAGTAATCGTAACCATTAACCGATTAATCGATTATGGCACCATTGTTTTTGTGAAAGGTTATTGTGACCGATTATGCACAGGATAGCAGAGACCACTGCAAATGAATTTTGAGTGAAATAGCATTTTGCATTATGAAACTGAAGGATTTGATTACCGAAATTCTGATATAAACCCTGGCATCCTCCGAACAATAACTAGTAATGGTACGATTGCCCTCTCTTGATCTTTTCATCATAGGTTTGAAGCGTGAAGTGAAACAAAAATATGAGCGATATTATTATTTTAATCAACAACAATCACAGCAATAAGTTAAACAGAGGATGCAATATGAGAGTTTTTGTTAAGAGAACCTACCTGTTCTTTGAAATCTTCAAACTAACTCTCTTTATGCTGCCAAGCCCTTTTGTGAGACCATCCTACAGACAAATAAGATTTCAGAACTCTGTCATTTCATCATTAAAAAAAAAAAAATGAATTCTAAAATCCCAAATTCATAGACATATGATTTGAAACAATGGCTAAATGTGTCTTGTAGTGAGCTGACATAAACCTGTCAAATTCTTGGATTGATGTTACTGGATGCTCACCGATTCTGTTTTTCACAACGCAGAAAAATGTACCAATGCAAAATCTGGATGTGGTAAATTTGGATACTGTTTCACTGATCAAGCCTGGTAGGATTCAGATTATGACTCTTTGTTTTTCAGATGCAACTGTTGGATGAACTGTCACAGCCTAATTTACCTTATCCTTATGAGATGGTCTTCCGAGTGAACAAGAACCGCACAAACCCGCAGTACCAGGATTTCTATGTCAAGTCAACCTAGAGTTTTAAAGTAAAGTATTTTTACAGACATTCATTTCCTGTATGATTAATTTCAGTGGAACATAAGAATGATGTTAGCAGTAACAAAGATACTTAAAATGTTCAATTTCATCAATTTATATAAGCTGTTTCATATGTACATGTGCCCATTTGTATGTGTCTGTTCTAGTGATGCGCATGCTGTGTCAGGGGAAATTTGGTAATTATGAATGTAATACTCTAAGGTTAATAAATTGTTTCTTGACATATTAAAACTTGTCCCACAATTTGATAACCATTAAGTACTTTTTTTTTTCTTTTGGTGTTGTTGTTTGCAGTAATATTCTCTTCTTATATGATTCAGAAAATATTAGTCTTCCGTGTATTGTCATTCCCCTAAAAGTGTTTGCTTTCAAGTATATAGTAGCTGAATATGCCCTGAATTACTGTTTTTACTCCAAGAAAAAAATATGTCATTTTACAGGTATTGAGTGGAATGCTTTTCTTTTTTACTTTGCTGTTCTGAGAAAGAACATACTGGTTTAAAGATTTATTTTCACGTGTACGACTGTTGTGTAAGGTCAATGCTAGCAGACTGAGAAACTTACTTAAATGCATTGTTTGACTGTTGTTGTTGTTAACGCTTTGTTTATAGAACTACTAAGTAGAAAAAAAAAAAGAAAACTGGGTTTCCATGTTATGATTTACAGATATTACATTACGTTATTTGAATCAGGGGACACTATGTCTAAGGGTTAAGCAGCTGCTTCTTGATGACAGGGTGAAAACTGCTGTTGGTTCGAATCCCATTGAGGGAATGGGACAGTAGAACCTGCCTGCGCTTTTTTTTTTTTTCAGTGATTCAATGATCCCGTTTTGTGTGTGTGTGTGTGTGTGTTTTTTTGTTTGTTTGTTTTTGTTTTTGTAAGGAAGCCTAATATCTAGTCTTCTCAGATAAGTTTCGGAGGTGCTGTGTGTTTGCTAGAAAACTTTTGGCAGTTAAATGCCAAATGAAGAGCAAACAAAGACGTTGCTCTACAGGCAAAATTTCCAAATTCCACATTTTATTTCTTCTCACCTGTCAGTGCACTCACTTAAAATAGAGAGAATCCCATGTTCCTAGGAAAATACACAATGACAAAAATAATGAAACGAATCTTTGAGTCACACTGACTTAATAAAGGAGATCAAGTGAAAAAAATTCTCCAGAGATGAGTTGTTTTCTCCATTCACTTACTAGCACATTCAGTGTCACTGAGATAGCACTAACTCTGTTTTAATTATAACTGTAGCTTTGATCCCGGTTGGTGCACTATAGTTGAATAAACTTCATGTAGTTCAATGACACAAAGATGAACCTTTTTTTTTACAGCCGTTTTATCATTGTTGGTGTAAAATATAAATGTGAAGAGGCAACTGTGGGATAAATTTTTGTTGTGTGTAATCATACTTTTAATTTGGTGTTCTTTATAATGAGTCCAATAAAGGAATTATGGTCAGCCATAATCAATGGCTTTGTTTTTGTTGTTGCTTTTATTTCGTTTTGTTTTTGAAGATTTGCATGTTCATACAGTGGGTTAATATTTATGTTGAAAAAAAAAAAAGCGGCATATAGTGGCAAACATGCTCTGGAGGTATGGACTTTGAGATATGGGCCAAAATAGCACCAGAACCTGATTGCACACTAAACTTGAGATAATGTCCTAGATTTACACATGAAACAGACTTTTGCCAAATAAATAAATAAATAGTACAGTGATAAAAATCAGTATGTTTGTACGGTACATATATTGTCGGGAATATACTTCGGTGTTATGACCAGATCCTATGAAACTGTCCCTTCGTGAAAAGTTGTTTTCCTCACTGTCTGCGCACAGCCACAGCTTTGCCCATGAGAGTATTCTCTTTGGACAAAGCCATCATTGCAGCATAACGTGCATTTTTATTGGCCACAATGCGGTCTGAAATTGAAGAACGAAGAGAAATTACTCTTTTGAATCGTCCATAGCCCATGATAAACAATTCTTTCCAATTGTGGCCAATACACGGATAACGAACAGCAACCATGATATTATGCAGCGGGTAGGTGACAACTGATACTACATCTAATGCTTATCAATTGTCAAATGAAATTAAAATCGCTTAAAGAAAAATAGATTAGCTTTAAATAAAGAATGAAAATGACGCATTTGGATATTGACTGCGGCCCAGATCTAGATTTCTACTTTACATCCATCATAGAGCAGTATACATTGGAAAAATTAATTCTGATTTTGTTTGTTTGTTGTATTGTTCAGTTGTACGTAATAGAAAGATATACATAAGGGCCTATGCACATTGCAAATTGGTTGGCAAAATAGTATTACATTTATCACATAAAAGCAGGTGTAGATCTACTTGTCAGCTCTATCATCAGCTCAGTACAAATATCCAGTAACTGCACTCTTGAAACTACTTTAGATATAAAAAACCTTCTCCTTGAGCTGATGATATTGTCTGCACAGACACAGAAGTGAATACGTCTATTGTATCATTTTGCAACAATCACAATGCACACATATTCAGTTAGCATGAAGACATAATGCAATATATAATATAAATGCACGGTCTCCATGTTAACTGTCAGAATTAGTATTGATTTACTGACCTTTTTGGAAGATTAATGAGATAGAAGAGCAGAAAAGAACAGGGAAATTGAGATGAAAACATATTGTAATTACAATTATTTCAGCTCAGCAGAAGGAAAGATTGTCTCCAACGTTCACAAAATTGTGCTCGAATTCACGAGCATGCTAGTTTAGTCTTAAGATACAAAATTAGCATGGGCCAATTCGATGGGACAATTCTTTACCCAGCCAACCAACCAATGGGCCAACTCACTGACTGGTGGTCATGTGATTGATTGAGTGACGAGTACATGTAAATTTATACCCAATCAGAGACTGGCCAGCCAACCCAGTAAATAAAAAATAAATCAAGTAGGAATGACTTGTACAATCAGTCAACCAAATAACTAATCAACAAACCAATCAACAAAACAGTCAATCAATTAATAAAATCATTTAACGAACGAAATAATCAACGAATTAACCCGTCAAACAACTAATAGGCCTACTCCAGTCAATCAGCCAACCATTAGGTGATAATCAGCTCATTTTTTTTTTTTATTAATTACTTTATTATTTATTTATTTTTGGTGAACTCCAAATATCTGATATCCTTTTACTGCCTACCAGCACCGGAAATTAACTTTGCCTGAACAAAAGATTTCTGCAGCCAAATTTAATAATCTGAAATTTGGTCATCACCACCACGACCGGGAAAATTTAAAGAAATGAGTCTAAATTTTCCAGTTGGAGTTGATCAGTATCATAGTGTACGTTTCGGTTGTTTGAATTTGTGAGTTGTCATAATATGGTAAAGACACTTGGATTGTTTGTTTTCCACTGTGCAAAGACATGAGGTGTAAACTATCAATTCAATGAAAATCATTATGCAGCTAGTTATTATGCAAGGAATGATAATAAACAAAAAGAGTTAACTCTCCATGTACATTGCATTTTCAATGAAAAGATCCGACCAAGCCAACTGAAAATTTTCTTTACAAAAAATTCCAAGCCTCGGATTCTGACTACGATGACCAAGAGATTCAGTATGGATTCTCTCAGAGTACAGACGTCCTCTACGTCTGCTTGAACCTATCAGAAATCTTCCCTGGTAACGATGAATTCAATGCACTGTAACTTGTTATGCCACTCGCAAAAGAAGAGACAGCACTGCAACTGTCACTGGAATGAGGCTGCATGATAAAGGATGAGCTAATCGTTTCGCTGGCGTCTCACTTAAATGAGAGAAATGTCGATTCTATTACTATCTGTGGGCATGCAATGCTTTCCGCCATGATTCCCCCTAAACATGGATGGATGGATGGATGGATGGATGGATGGATGGATGGCTGGATGGCTGGCTGGCTGGCTGGCTGGCTGGATGGATGGATGGATGGATGGATGGATGGATGGATGGATGAAAGTAGAAGCCTACAGAAGAAAAAAAATTGATCCTTCTTCCCGTGAGAAGATAATCAGATATAATTGTTGGTTTGTCAAGTGTATAATTGGTTTTTTCATGGTTTAATCATTTTCAGATTTAGCAAAGCATATGAACCACACCATTTTGTTATAATCTGAAAATAAGTGCTTTTTGTAAAGCTCAGCTTATTATGACATAAAGATATAGTTTTACATACAATTTAATGCCATCAAGTAACTGGAAGCGTTTGATGCCCCTAATTCTCCACCTGTTTGTTTCCTCAAACACATGGGAAATGGGCCAACAGATTCGCCCAACAAGCCATAGAGACAACCTTTTCTTACCCTCACAATAAATACAAGTACAGCCCTGACGGCCATTGATATTTTTACTCAGAATTCGAATACGATCTCGCAAAAATAAGTAAAACCGTTGGGATCAGTTTCTGCTGATGAACTGTATTATCGATTTGAAGCTTAAAGCACCGAATCAGATCTATATTATTACCCACCTTCATACTCTTGTAAAGTTAACGATGATTACATCTTGCCAACATACGAGCTCAAAGTCCCACTTGTTCCTAATGACTCTAAAGAAAATGTTCACAGTTATGAAGAAAACAAAACAAAACAATAATAACAAGCCAAACAGAAAATCAAAAGGAAAAACAAAATGGATATTTGGTGACCAGGCTGCACTTTAAGATGGAGCCCCCGATAGAGAAAAACTGAGAGAAGATTTCAGAACGTAAGAAAGATAAAAGTTTGTTCTTTTCCAGGATATATTATGAATAGGTCTAGGGCTTGGTGACCTCGGATACAACTGGGAACAAGTTTGAAGAGAGAGAGAGAGAGAGAGAGAGAGAGATATGGGGGGGGGGGGGGGGGGGGAGAAAAAAAAAAACC